>LBNU01010752.1:0-31612 GCA_014162995.1 Artemisia annua | reverse complement strand
TATAGAGAGAAAGAGTGGAGAACATCATGTAAAAGATAAGAACTATGTGTTTATTCAAATGATGAACCTCAACCTTCAAAATGAAGGCTTACAATGCATTATATAGCTATGAAGTCTTGGCCTTTCACCTTATACATATTTGGCCCTTCGACTTCTTTCTTATTGAACTAATGGACTTATAACTCTTGAAACGCTTTCTAACGCAACCTATTACATGATTTAAGACTTTAATGACCGACACTTCATTTTATAAAAATACAAAGCTAACATAATGGCATAGTGTATTGTGGATCAAAGGAAGGGAAAACAAAGACGGAGAATCTCCAGATGCTGAGATTAGATCATTGGCAGATAAACTTGTAAATTTGACTGCAAATTCTATTATCATGCTTATATACCAGCAGCATTAACTGTGTACTAGCCGTACCAAAAATATATCCCAACATTTCCCATTTTTTTTTTGAAGAAAGAACCTGATGAAAAGATCAAGTAAGGAACCTTGAATGTTGATGATGGCACTGATGCCATGACAGTTGTGTTTGGTAAGGAAAATGGAGGTTATGCAAGAATAGTGGGCAGTGGAGTTACATATAACAGGTATTTTAATCTTCCTCGAAGCAGAAAAGAAACTAATGAAAGACTTGAGTTACATCAAACTCAACTTGATAATGAGAGACGCGAGCGGCAAAAAAAAGATCTACTGCTCAAGCAACTGTCCAACGAGATGTCAGAAAACAATCCTGGACTAAAATTAGTACCAACGAAGCGAAAACATTTGGTCTAGTGAAACCTTTCAAAATCAAGCTAAGGGCGAAGAGTCAACAGGTTTTAACTTATGGTAGTTGAGAATTTGATTATATATGACATTACAATTGTATATATATTTGGTTCATTTATATACATTCGAGTTTTATTCAATTTGAAATACAATTGTATATATATTTGCTTCATTTATATACATTCTGTTTTATATATATACTAGCAGTAGTAACTCTGCTCCAGCAGTACTAACTTAGTACTAGTAGTACTAACATTATTGGTCACTCTGTTTTTAATTCGATGTGTGACTAAATATTACAAAATGCCACACAAACTAAAAATTCATGTGACCATTGAATGAACATTAGTCACACAAAACACACATGTCTGCACTTTAAACATCATATGGTCACACTTATTAACACTTTTGGCCACTGTTTGCTTAATTGTATGTGACTAAATACACAAAACAAACATGGTTTGTGTGACTAAATATTACAAAAGGCCACACAAACATAAACTTCATGTGGCCATTGGATGATCAATTGTCACACAAAATACAAATTTCTTCACTTTAAACAGCATATGGTCACACTTATTAACGCTTTTGGCCACTGTTTGCTTAATTGTATGTGACTAAATACCGAAAAAAACCATGCGTTGTGTGACTAAATATTACAAAAGGCCACACAAACATAAAATTCATGTGGCCATTTGATGATCAATAGTCACAGAAAATACACATTTGTTCACTTTAAAGAGCATATGGTCACACTCATTAACACTTTTGGCCACTTTGTTTTAAATTGTATGTGGCTAACTCAAAAAAAGCAACACCCATTGTGTGACTAAATCATCACAAACGTCACATTTATTGTATATTCATGTGGCTACAGGACGGTAAATGGTCACACATAATACACATTTACTAGAAAGAATCATCTCAAATGTCAAATATATTATATGTTTATGTGGCCAAAGGACAACAATAGTTACTCTCAAAAAACATTCGTGTGACTATAAGGTGTTTACGGTCACTGATACTGACTAATCCAACAAAACTTGTGCCTAATTTGTCACACATATTTGGGGTTTTGGTTACTCTTTTTCGATGGAAAAGGCCACGAACTCAAAAATGTGACCATATGCCACCTACGGTGGCGGGACCTTCAGTGACACACAAAGAAAAAAACGTGTGTGACTATATGCATATCGTCACACATTTTTGGCGTGACCGATACAACTTTTTGTACCAGTGTATAATGGGAGGTGATATGTACACCACTAAAAGTGGTGTGCAAACCACTAATTCTGCATTTGGATGTTGTACTGCGTGCATCATCGGTGTAATTTAGTGGTGTGCACACCATTTTTAGTGGTGTACATATCACCTCCCATTAATAAAGCGGAAAGAAAGTTTATTAAACATTTCTAAGATGTATTATAATGATAATGAGCATTTATTTATAAGGATAAAGTTTTGGGGAAAAGGAAACAAATTTTATAATAAAAAATGTTCTTAACAAACCCTTAAACTTTCTAAATAACAAAAATACAAAAAACAAAAAGTCTGGGAAACACCCCAAATGAAAGCAACAAAAGGTGATGCGGCGCAGAAACAACTCGAATGAGAAGCACCAAAAGGTGATGCGGCGTATTTGGCTCTCAGATTCTCGGGATGCATATTTAGCCCTTAAATGCTACGCCCTGGACTTTGGGGCAAAGCATCGATCATATTTTCGTCTTGTTTTTTCTTTTATGCTCATGCTTCATATTAACCTACACAAGCTATCCTAGGCAATCGGCTTTATCATACCTCATAGCTTGAAAAGAACTTGATCCCAAAGCTTCATTCTACGATGCTTGTTAGCTGTAACCTTGAGTTCCATATTAAGTCGAGTGCTCTCTTCATACTTTTTCACACATTTACCACACTCGCTTTGATCAACACAAGATTCGAAACACCGGACTATGAATTCCTAAGCAACCATCATCAAATTTCTAGTTTAAAAAAATACTTTCTTTATCCGCCATTGAAAACTTTCATAAAGGGCTAGCGGCACAGCTTGTTGCTCGTTTTCCTTACACCTCTATGTAAATTGAAAGAATTAATTGTATAAATAACAGGTACCCAAATCATATCCCAAACCTTTTCATTCTTGACATCTTGAAAGTACAAATCTTCATCTTTATGAATTGTCACGATATTATCATGCGTTGTTTCTTCCAACATTAAAGTTAAATCTTCATTATGATGACCCTACGGATGAGGAAGAGTTGCGAGCTCGTGTCGAGAGTGTGATGCAATGGGAGGAAGTTCAAATAATCCTTAAGAAACCAAGTCTTGAGTAATTAGGAAGAGATTAATAAAACTATCTCCTATTAGGATTTAATTATGGACATCTCATATTAGGAATTATCTCTCCTTCCTCTTGATTATTTTGCTACTTAACTATGTTTCTATCACCTTGCATGATTAAAAATTATGTGTTTCTTGGATGATAGCTTATTTTGGCCTCTTTGATTGCATGCTTATAGCTTACTTTAGATCCTTGCATGATAATCTTTTTTTTCTAGAAGTAGCTAAGCATGGGATATATTTGGCAAATTAATCTTTAGTGGTTTGAGGCACTAACAGTTCCTGCATATAGTCTCCCAAGAAACCCCTTTTTAGCTGCCTAGAAATAGGATTCTCAGAAAAATTTGTGACTTCCATGTCACGGAACCGTTAAATAGGCCACGGTGCCGTTAAATTTAATGGTACCATATAGTATTAATTGGCACAGTCCCTTGTCTGACGAATTTTTCCTATTCCCACTAGCTTCCTGCATCCCATGCCAACCTCAAATCCTGCAATGTTTGTCAAACTCTCATGTACCTTAAGATTCCTTTAGCCTACCAGAGGACACTCCCATCAACTTTAATTCAAAACACATCATCCTTGCCTATATAAAGCACCACCATTGCAAGCATCCCTTGCACTTTACCTTCATCTCCATACTCCTATTTCACCATGTCTTCCACACAAGGATCCACATCCCATATCGCCAAGAAACCTAGAATTTCCATTAGGCCGCCATCAAAAGCTCTTCTTGTTGATCTCACCAAAGATGATGAAGTCATAACACCACCTTCTCAAAGAAACCCTAAATCACCATCTCCACCAAATGCTCCTTCCAAAACATCATCTACTAGAATCACATCTTTATAATCTTCATCTTTCAACACCATGCCATCATCCATGGACTACACACTCTCACCTGGAACTTCATTGGACTTTGCTATGCCAACTCCCTCACCACCAATCTCACCACCAACTCCATCCCCTATCATGGGGCAACCTCTCCAACCCCATCCATTTGACTTACATAGTGCAAATTGCCTATGTTGTCTTCATAATCGTAACCTCATCTTCTCCTTGAGAGATGAGATACACTTCATGTTCTCCTATGTTAAACATCTCTTGACACCTCCACAACCTCCAATCTTCTCTCCATCCCTACCAATCTTCTCCCCATCCCCACCAACCAATTGCCCATTCAACTAAACATATGAGTGTTTAGTTTTCAAGAATAAACTCTTAGGATCCCTTTTGGACTAGAAGCTAATCTTAGGGTCTCTCAAGTCACTAAAGATTAATATGTGCTTCTCTATATAGTTTTCTCTTTCTTGTATTTGTTAACTAGTCTAGTTATAGTACTCATACTTCAAGTATGATGTTTTCATTATGAATGAATGCATGGCCTTATGATTTGGTTGTTCATTTTCTTTGGCTACTTAGCCCTTTTATGTTTTGATTGGATATTTGTCATACTTGTTGCATGTTAGGTATTGTATTTGTGTCATCTAACTTTGTTTTGTAGCAACAACCATTACTCGATTCCTTAGTGTACTCCAAATGAGGGGGATTATACATTAAGGGGGAGCATTAGAGATTTTTTTTGCTTCGACAAAAAGGGGGAGAAATGAGATATAAACTCATGACTAAACTTGCTAAAATTAATTTTTCACCTAAAATGAGTTTATGTTTTGTCATCATAAAAAAGGGGGAGATTGTTGATGCAAATAATGTTCTAAAAACGTTATTTCTATCTTTCGATATCTCTATGTTTTGATGATAACAAAATGTGAAAACACTTTACGTAAACATTAACGTAAACAAGTTTTTAGTCAAAATATCCCGTTTCTACGTAAATCACTCTAGGTATGAACAAACAAGTTTACAACTTGACAAATGATCAAAGAAGTGAACTTGTGTTTTAAACTTCACATTTTAATGTGACAAAACATTTCAAAAATACATTTTACAAATTTTTTTTGAATTATAAAAAAATGTTTAATTGGAAAAATAAGTTTAAAAATCGTAACAGCTATTTTCCCCCCAAATCAGCTCCAAACTTCCCCAAATAAACCTTCACCACTAAAAACAAATAAATGAGCATTCTTTTCTGGCACGGTACCACGGTATCACTAAATTTAGTGGGAACGTATGACAATTAGTAGTATCGTGTACCTCAAACGGGCAAATTTTTCTCTGTCTATAAATACCAACCCACTTCACAGTTTTTGGGTATCCTTTTTCACACAAAACTTTATGTATTCAATCCTCCTTTCTTACTTACATTTCTTTGATAATTAGTTAGTATTATTTTGTTTAAAAAGTGATCCTTCTCATCCAACGAAGTGATCACCATCATTCATCTACTTGTCAAGAGAAGAACACAAAGTATCAAGAAGATACAAAGTGTTAGAGTCTTTGTGTAGTGCACTTGCATTGCTTATAGTTACTTGTTGTATCTTGATATACATCAAGTTTTATAGTCTTTTTTAGTCATCTTGTGTGGATCATTGTGATCTTGTTGAGATCTTGGAGATCTCTTGTAGCTTGTGAGTTAGTGTGTTGATCAAGTGGATCAAGAGTAAAGTGTGAGGATCGTGTTGATCGTGTGATAAGTAAGGATCGTGTAGATCGTGTGAGAAGTTAGGATTGTGTGGATCGTGTGAGATTGGTACTTGCTAGATTAGTACTCGACATTTACTTTAGTGTCGAAAATTGTGATAAGCGACATTCTACGGTTTTCTCCGCCTGAAGGGAGTCTTGTTGACATAATGCTTAGAACTCTCGAGTTGGGTACTCGGGGAGTGAAATATGGCGAAGACAAGCTTCATGACCAAACCACTATAAGTCTCTTTGTCTCGGTTTGATGTTCCCATCCTTACTCTTTACTTTAGTTATTTCAATTTAATAGATATAGTGTCATACTAGTAGTTAGTCCTCATATTGTTGCTGCTGATTTCACATAAGACCAATCTAAGTTCTCCAAAAGCAAAAGTTTTATACTAAACCAAAAATCGGTAAACTATTCAACCCCCCCCCCTTCTAGTTTCCCACACAACCCTAGCCACAAAAAGTTCACGTATACCTTAACTATCAGTTTGCTTTTAGACTAGTTATTACTATTCCTATAACTACTAATAGTGTATCTCCCTT
The DNA here is from genome assembly GCA_014162995.1 of Artemisia annua. Lineage (NCBI taxonomy): Eukaryota > Viridiplantae > Streptophyta > Magnoliopsida > Asterales > Asteraceae > Artemisia > Artemisia annua. Next base: position 25,362 of record LBNU01010752.1, on the reverse strand, counting down.
TGCCTATAAAAAGGGAGGTTAGTAGTAGTGATAGGTACCGATTCCACCTCTAGAATACACTTCCTCTTCTAAGTAGAATCCACCTCTTCATAACTTGAAGAGTAGCATTTTTCATTACTAGAGATAGTATTTCGTAACTGTCTCTTATAAGAGCATTCACCTTCAACCCCTAGTATGAGACTATTACATTCGCAATATACAAATAAGTATTATTAGTTGATCATGTAACCATACCCTTATTTATAATAAACATTTGTTACTTTCTTTTGCATAAACTATTGTTTATTCAACTCAAGGTGTTACACAAGTTTATCACGGACCAACAAGTGGTATCAATGCGGGTGGATCACTCTCATGATCTAGATCCATTCTTAAATGAATGCTAATAATACCAAGTCATTCTCGAATGACGGCTAATAACATTCGAACCCAACCATACTCAAAGCCCCATCCAATCTCCACACTCCATAAATTTCCCTAGCCATTCTTCTACAAGAATAAGGTCCAATAAACTTATCTTGTCTAGAAAGAAGCATCCCCAACCTACAAACCAACTCATTCAACCACACTCTTTTTAGCACTACTTTCTTGCAAGTTCTGTTGTTCAGATTATCATCACCAAGACTCCATGTCCTGCATGGATGCTTTCATCTTGAAAATAACTGCATCAGAACTTGCCAGAAAATATGAGCATCAAACACCTCACAAGCTAGAAAGTGTGGTAACTCCTAATTTCGTAATGGTCACAATCAACAGTGATCAGAACTTCAAAGAAATGAGCTAAAGGGGTTATAAATTTAAGGTGCACCAAAATCTGGTAATCCATGGAGATTCAGGTGAAGTATGAAGATGTCTTCAGTTAAAGGTAAATCAGGTATGTCAGGGGTTATGTTATGAACGTAGCAATCCCTGATCCTCAAGAAACTTCACCAAGAAGACATAAACAACAAAGCCTCGGGCTTCATTTCTTTTCTCTTAGTATTTATTGTACATCAGTCAGTAAGAAGAAGCTACTATGCTCACTTACTACTGATTAGTATTAGGCTATTCCTACATTCATGTAAAATCAGGGACAGCAAAAACTAAAATAGTTGAAACCCTGACTAAATTCTAAACTTAGGATAGCCTAAATACCTAATGAATGCAGAACTTTCAGCCTTTGATTTTGAAAAGTTTGAACAAAACTAGAGCTTCTTAGAATGTCCTGTGATGGATCTAAACACACACCTTGTGTTAGAGATACTTTGAGTAATGTTATTAAGCACGCGGAATTTACTTAGTAACACTTAGAAGATCGTTTATGTGATGTATTGTGAGTGAGAACAGTAGTATGTAACACAAAGCTTCAATATTATTAATGATAATAATACGAGTGATCTTAGCTATCACTAGGGTTACACCTTGTAGCTCTCTAGAGTAATTCGTATGTATTCTATTGACAACTGATATATATAACCCTAATCTAGGATCTCCTTTTATAGGACACAAGGAGTCCTTTACAAGATAAGTATTAAGCTATCTAAATAGAATATACACAAGATCTATTCTATACTTATCTACTCACAAATACATCAGTTATCTAGTAAGCAGTGGTAACTATATGTACTAGCAGTGGTAATGGTGTTTCCACTGCTAGTGTAATCTTCCAGCAGTGGGAATGACGTTTCCACTGCTAGTGTATTCTTCTAGCAGTGGGAACTATAACACTAACAGTTTGTACTGATAGTTTAATTCCCAACTGTTGTCCACCGGGGTTTGAACACCTAAAACTTTCATCCTTACAAAAGCAGGCCATGTCAATCTCTAAAACAAGTAAGTGTTCCACACACTTTTCTTGATTTAGAAAGAAAGACATTCGGGGAGTATCATTGTTACATGAATTAAACCATGTAATTGAAGTTGGGGGGGGGGGCAATTGGGTTTTGATGTTAAAGGATGCCGTAAAACAATGAAGAAAATGATTAACGATTTAGGTGTGTCAATGGTTGATCGATGAATGTATTATCCATTAACATTAGAGGAACTCGGAAACGAAAAAAAACGCAATTGGATCAAAGAATTGTGTTTTAGAAACAATGTTCAGTTTCTTGGGGTGCAAGAAACGAAAATGACTAGATTAGAGCTATTTAGTTGAAAGTCCATGTGGGGGAATTACTCGTTTGACTATGCTTGTAGTATGGCTAGAGGTCATTCAGGTGGCTTAGTTTTGATTTGGGATCCAGCAATTTTAGTTAAGCAAAATATTTGGTGTGAAGATAACTTCTTAATTGTTCAAGGCACATGGGTGAACGGTGATGATACCTACTTTATGGTGAATATTTATGGCCCTCAAGACCCTTCTTCCAAGCGAAATTTATGGCATAATCTTCTTACATTCATTCAATACCATAGTGGTAAATATATGTTGTTTGGGGACCTAAATGAAGTGCGTGATGAATCCGAACGTTTTGGATCAAAATTTTCAAGGTGGGAAGCTCAAGTGTTTAATGATTTTATTCATGATTCGGGCTTAGTTGAAATGCCGATGGGGGGAAGAATGTTCACATGGATGAACAAGTTTGGAACGAAGATGAGTAAATTGGATCGTTTTTTACTGACAAAATCTATAATTGGAGATCACATTGACTTAAAGGCTACGGTTCTAGAGTAGCTTTGGTCGGATCATAAGCCTATTTTGCTTCACATCCAAAAAACAGATTATGGTCTGATTCCCTTAAAAATTTTATGGTTGCAAAGGAGAGGATTTGATGAGATGATAAAACATGCGATTGAGGAGTTTAATCAACAATACTCAGCCTCGGGAATAAGGCTGCAGGATAAACTAAAGTTCATCAAACACCGAATCAAAGATTGGAATCTAGAATCAAGAAGTAATGATCGTTCTCGTAAGCAGGAAGTTGTGTCGAGGCTAAACATCATAGATACGAAAATTGATATGGATTCAGGAACAGAGGCAGAAAGAGAGGAACGAGTTAAATTGTTGCAAGAGTGCAAAGAAATTGATCGGGTAGAAGCCTTAGATCTTGCTCAAAAGGCCCGGTGACATGAGATGTAGAAGGCGATGAAAAAGCAATAATTTCGTGGTTTGTTTAATCAAAGAAGGAGGAGGCAAATGGTTCAAGGTCTCCTAATTAATGGGGAATGGATTTCAGCTCCACAACAAGTAAATTTGGCTTTCCATGATTTTTATAAGTCTAAATTCCAAGATCAGCTGCCACAAACACAAATTGGTCCACATTCTGCATTCGTGTCTTTTTCTGCTTTAGAACATGAAGAGCTCGAGACACAAGTTTCTTTGGATGAAATCCGGAACGCGGTATGGGATTGTGGTAGCGAGAAGGCTCCGGGTACAGATGGATTTTCGTTTTTATTTTTGAAGAAGTATTGGGAGCTTCTTAAGCACGATGTAGAGCGATTTATTTTTGACTTTTTTGCAACAAGTAGGATGCCATGGGGAGCAACTTCATCGTTTATCACTCTTCTTCCAAAGGTATCCAATCCACTACTTATTACAGATTTTCGGTCCATATATTTAATTGGTATTGAATACAAAATTGTTGCTAAAATTTTAGCAAATCGGCTAGCAAAAGTGGTGAACAAGTTGGTAAGTCAGGAACAATCGGCATTCATTTCCGGACGCCAAATCCTTGATAGCCCATTAATGTTGAATGAAGTTATCGAATGGTACAAATACCATAAAAAGAAACTCATGATATCTAGAGTAGACTTTGAAAAAGCCTATGATTCAGTAAGTTGGAAGTATTTTGATTATGTGCTAAATGAATTTGGTTTTGGGGAGAAATAGAGGGGGTAGATTAGAGAATGTTTACATTCGGCTCGAACATCTATCCTTGTAAATGGTAGTCCAACAACCGAATTCTCTATCAAACGAGGGTTACGACAAGGAGATCCATTATCGCCATTCCTATTTATTCTTATTATGGAGGGACTTCACATTGCTATAAGGGATGCGGTCCAAGGGAAGTTAGTAAGTGGTCTCATCGTAGGTAATCCAAGCTTACATCTTTCTCATTTTTTTATGCCGACGATGTTGTTATGGTGTCAGAATGGAGCTGTGCACAGATGGTAAACATTATACGGGTTCTGAATGATTTTTACTTAGTATCGGGCCTAAAGATAAACATTCATAAATCCACCTTTACGGTATTGGGGTAACGATGGAGGAGACTGAAGATATGGCTCGGCTCTCGGGATGTTCAACAGGTACGTTACCTTTCATGTATCTAGATCTTCCAATAGGATCTAGTATGACATATACGGCTAATTGGCAAAGGATGGTCGATAAGTTTAAAAATAGATTATCATCTTGGAAGGCTAATAGGAGGAAGGTTGACGTCGTTAAAGGCGGTTTTAGGAAGTGTTGGTATTTATTATATGTCAATTTTTAAAGTGCCAGAATCCATCCTAGATTTGTTAGAAAGACTAAGGGCAAGGTTCTTTTGGGGTGGTGATCAAGATGTGAAAAAGATGGCGTGGGTCAAATGGGAGAACAGTTTGGCTTCTTTAGAAAAAGGGGGCTTAGGAGTTGGGAGTTTGAAAGCCTTCAATCTTGTATTGTTACAAAAATAGAGGTGGAGGCTTGTTAATAATCCAAATATGTTATGGGTAAAATTAATTAAATCTATCCATGGGGAGGATGCGGGCCTAGCCTCTAGAGGATGTAAAAATCACGGTTTGTGGTCTAAGATCGTTGGTTCGATTAATCATTTACATTCTAGTGATATTATTCCAAAAGGGATGTTGAGATGTAAAGTGGGGTGTGGATCAAATGTGAGATTTTGGAAAGACACTTGGCTGAGGCTCCTCTTTGTGTTCGTTATAACATATTGTTTCGCTTGGATATGAACGAGAATTGCTTGCTTAATGAGAGATTAGTTAACGGTGTTTGGTCTTGGCATTGGAGACGTCCTTTTACAAGTGGGCGGACTAGTGCTATGTTAGACATGTTACTAACCGAAGTAGCTGATTTAACAACCCTATCAGGCACGGATTCATGGCATTGGCATATCAGCAAAGATGGATTGTTTACGGTGGGGGATACGAGAAAGTATATAGACGATCTCATTCTTCCATCCTTGGAAGTATCTACTAGGTGGTGTAAATCCTTGCCTCGGATGCTGAACATTTTTATCTGGCGTTTACGGTTGGATAGATTACCTCACCGTTTGAATTTGTCTCGAAGAGGTATGGACATTCAGTCAATTTTGTGCCCGGTGTGCAATGGCGGAATGGAATCCAACGATCACATATTTTTCTCAAGTGAAGTAGCATCATCTGTGTGGAGATTGGTGCGGGTGTGGTGTGATATTCATATTCCTTTGATGTATACCGTAGCGGATTGCTTATCTTGGATCGATAATATGCGGAATCTAAATGGCAACAAAGAAAGAATGTTCGTAATTGTTGCTACTATGTGGTGGATGCTTTGGAAGTTTCGGAATAACATCACATTTAACTCTTATTCAATGAGGAAATGTGACATTTACGTTAATATCCGTGTTTTTTCTTTTTCTTGGTTAAAACTTAGAGGTTCCAAAGTGTCATGTTGGAATGATTGGTTAAGAAAACCTTTGTAATTTTCTAGCTCCTTGCTAGAGTTTTTATTTTTATTTTTATATATCATTTGCCGTTAAAAAAAAACCAAAAGAAAGAAAGAAAGAAAGAAAGTAATTCTAAAAGCCACGGAATCAAAATATATCAATATCCATTTTTTTATTTTTGATGTACATGTTTTGATTACCTGCATTACTTTTATATATAATATAGACCATTATTTTCAATATTCCATGAGACCATATTAACTTTGGGGCCTATGGGATTCTTCCATATGAGTGTACTTAAAATGCAAATAATAATACATAACTAATTTGCAATTAACTAACCAGTGAATATACAAATCCAAAGAGCAAAGTACATACTAATTCGCCTATATGTTTGCATGATTTTCGTTTACACAACTTGTTTAGTACTACGCCATTACATCGATAGCATGATTAAACAAAGAAACCCTAAGTGAACATTAACACAACATTTTACCATGAGATTTGTTGCAATTTGGTCATGCATGGTGACATCTTGATTTTCTGGAACTGTTCTTCATGTGCTGCTGTGTTACTGGAATTCAACATGGAAGCCCTAATGACGAATTATCAACCCGAAGTAGATTGTGACCTTGTCTATGGTATTTATAGTCACATGTGGAGCATGATTAGGAGGGTGATGAAGCTGTAAAAAAGAAATATAAAAGACTATTCGGTAAATAAGAAGACAATCGAACCAACCAACCTCGAATGTAAAGATACACGAATGTGAAACCAACCTCATGATCATCCTCAATATTCTTTTTATTTTTCATTGCCATGTCTATGCGAATGAAAGTAAACAAGATGAACTAAATCAATACATTAGTGTTCTTTATATAGGCATTTGGAAAATCCTTGCCATATATAATGTTTGAAGTTTAAAGAAAACAATTTCCCGCCATGTGTTTAAAGAGATAATCATTTATGAATCTTTTCCTTCATTTTACATCCCATCCTTTAAAGCCCAGTTGATTACAGCCGAGCGTTTCCTTCATTCAATATATACTCTCTAAACAGTTTCAATACTTTCCTTTGCAAATAGTCATAGTTTCCTTTCCTTTGCAATTTCAAACGCATGCCAACATTGCACATTTCAAACGCATGGGTAGCTTGATTTTTTATCAACACTCAACATTTCACTTGACCATTTTCTCTTTATATGTAGTTAAGATTAGGATAAAGGGTCTCAATTTTTTATTTTTATTATTTTTTATTTTTTTTTCGCTTAAAAAACAATGTCACAATTTACCTGCGCACTTTGTACGGTTTAAGAGTAAAACTTATATGTTATTTACAAAGTAAATAACATATAATCATACCTTTTTATCTTATTTTTGTTTTTACTCCCTATATGCCTATATGAACTTGTTTTAGTTTTTTCAAAACTTATGGTGTGCATGTGCATAATATATGGATGCTATGTTAAATTTTTAATATTAGTACCATATTTGGCTCAACTCATATATATATATATATATATATATATATATATATATATATATATATATATATATATATATATATATATATATATATATATATATATATATATATATATATAAACAAAGTCCAACCACTTTCTTTAACACCATCTATAAAAAAAGAACAAAGAAATATATCTTCCATATCTTCACAAATACAACCTAATTCACCAAACGCACCGGATGAAAAGCTAATTGAACTCACGAAAAACATTGTTTCGTTATTTATAGCGTCTTTAAATGATCTTAGAAAATACGGAGGTGGCTATGGTGGAAGTCCAACTCTAAATAAGGAGNTATATATATATAAACAAAGTCCAACCACTTTCTTTAACACCATCTATAAAAAAAGAACAAAGAAATATATCTTCCATATCTTCACAAATACAACCTAATTCACCAAACGCACCGGATGAAAAGCTAATTGAACTCACGAAAAACATTGTTTCGTTATTTATAGCGTCTTTAAATGATCTTAGAAAATACGGAGGTGGCTATGGTGGAAGTCCAACTCTAAATAAGGAGATCGAGGAGAAGGAAAAACTTGTTGTTTTGTATGTTAAAAAAGCCGAGATTTAGTGGATTATTTGTTGTTTTTTAGATACAACTTTGTTGTTATGTTTGTTTTCTTCGATTTAATAAAAATAATGAATAATCTTTGTACTTCTGTTGTTTTCTTGATCTAATAATTCAATCCACATATGTTGTATATGTGCTAAGAGTAATTGTACCCACATACATTGCTGTTGGTAGATTTTAATTGATTTCAATCAGAAAGCTATATTTTAACTTATTCACAACTCATTCATATGTAACAAGCAAACTGATTCCGCCAGGTAATCAACACCAATTAACGTCCACTAATCTATCACATGTGTATGTAATGTGTATCGAATTTGTGCCGAGTTCGTAACATGATCACATCACATCGCATTCATCGTTTTTGCTTTGAAATGATATTCGAGATAAAAAGGGTTAGATTTGGTAACTTATGGGTAGCTGCGGAAGCTAAAAACGTAGGTGCAATTAGACTTCAGACATTAAACCGACAAACAAGACGTGTTTAATATATATTAAAGTACACAATAATAGAGTAATCTCGAAATATTGAAAAAAAAAGTCATAATTTTAGCAATATGCTGTCAAGTTGGAAATACGTGTCTTTGCAAATCTCCATTACTTTATCATATAACAATTGAAAGAATTGCACAAACGCACACGATCTCGATCGTGATCCAACAACAAATATACGCCGTATGCTTTAAAACTACAACAACATATCATGAATATTGTAATTCTGTTTGTCCCTATTAAACGGTAGTGTCGCTAGAATTAACATTAAGTAGCGGCGAAGGTGATCCAAAAACTTGTTGCACTCCAGTGTTCACGATCTCATTTACCAAATCTTCACCCATTTTTTGCATCCCGTTGGTAATCCCATTTGTTGCTCCTCCTCCTACAAAGTAAAACTCTTTCCATAGTTAGATGAACACAATATTTTTTTTTGTAAAGGACGAACACTAACTCATTGAATTTTTTGTTTGAGTGGATGTTTGTTTGTTTGTTTGTTTTAGGCCAAAATTTTGTTGCTAAAATTGTTGTTTTACGTATTATAACGTGCAATTAATATAGCAACAAGTAGGCTATAACGGAATGTTTAAGATCTAACCTGTAGCTGACCCATTGGCATTGGCAGGTTTCATTTTCCTACGTACAATAGTGAATATACCCGCTGCAATCCAAATAAGTAAGAACGATGGGATTATGGTGCCGAATATAACAGGTAACTTGCTTTTCTTCTTCCCAGCTACACTGGTGCTACCTGGAGACGAAATGCTAGTTCCCGGAGAACTCGAGCAAGACTTACCAGATGTACATAGAGAAGGATTTCCAGTGTAACTATCGGTAAGAAAAAAAATAAGAATGAAAAATATAATCGATAATCGTCGTCAGATTAAACACATACCAACTATTATATTCTCTATCATGTAAAGAAGCAACTCACTTTAATTCCAAGTTCTTGTTCTTGTTCTTTGATAACGAAGCGGGTACCTGTCCACTAAATTGGTTATTCGCCAAATCCCTACAAAATAATATACGAGTAGTTAAACATCAAAACCTCTTTAGATTATGTTGGATATTATCAGATTGTGGGTTTGCCTAGATTTGTAACGAATGTTACAGTTTATTAGCTGCTTGCTCAATTATTTTATTAGGGAATTATGTCAACCTCTTTTTAGGAAGATCTTATGTTGATGTGAAAATGTAACCTCAAAATGCATAAACTAAATCGCAAGGTCATTTTTATTGGTCATTTTGGACTGTTTTTTTTTTTTTTTTTTTTTTTTTTTTTTTTATATATTTTTTTTTTTTTTCTTTTTTTCTCTCTAGCTTTGCTATATGATATATTCTATGAACAAGTGTTGGCACAATGTACTTACAGTCGTTGGAGATTAGGCATGGAGCCAAGAAAACTTGGAATTGTTCCACTCAAACTGTTATTGTGCAAATCACTGAAATACAAAAGCAGCTAGAAGTTAGAACCTTATACAAAACCTTCACCAATCTTTTTTTTAAGAAATTGTACCTTTAATAATAACTGCCCATTTCTCCATTTAACTTTTTCAACCGACTTAATATACCACAACTTGCGAATGTTTTTATTTCTTAAACATAGCTCTTAGTGCTACGTTTAGCAAAACCTTTTTTAATTTTATATATGAACAAAATAAATAACAAGGACAAGATTAATAAAAACTTAAATTAATGTTACTATAGTCAACAAGATTTTTTAACGGCTTACTTATTTATATTCAAATTAAATATAAGTACTACATAATCACAAGTTAAATAGTCTAACATAAGTATTTTATAATGATCAATGTATTGTGCACAAGAATGAACGATGTTGCACTGATGGTCCGTCGGTTTTAAACAGATGCGGAGTATCATCATATGCAAAAAATGGTCCTGACCTGTTTTGGTATCAAAAAAGAAGATCAACTGGTTTAACACGTACACAAAAATGTGACCAGGTCTTTTAAACATTGGTTACATGTAGCAAAATTAATCTAATAAACTCACATTATTTCAAGAGCATCCATGGAGCTAATGTCTGGAAAAGAACCGGAAAGACCGAAGCTATCAAGGTACCTGGAATTTTGCAATTCCATATCAATTAGAGACCTAATTAGCGTCATTCCTAGGGTGATTTCATCAGATGCAAATAGTGAAAGTGATAATTAACCTTTGTAATATAAAAAATTGTGAAAAGTTTAGACCCCTTACAATGAGGTCACACGAGGTGTATCGTCGTCGCTACAGTTGACCCAATCCCATGAGTAATTTGCTGGAAGGCATGGGTCTCCGCTCCATCCTCCTAACATGTCGAATGTACTTCGTAATAGAGCTAAAGCTTCAACTGAATTTCGTTGAACACGCATCAAACAAAAAACAACATAAGAACATAATCCTAATAAAGCGTGACAATTCTAACCTGCTCGTATTTATAATCTGGTTGATACCATCTCTAATTTAGTATTGTACAAAGTATATAAATTTAAATTAATATAGGTGAAAAGGAAACACGTCCGGATTAAATGCTGAAAGCCTTTATAAAAAATTATCGGTTGGACCCAAAACATCTTTTAACTTGTTATCATTTTCTAGCCGTCCCAATCCACCCATTTTGAGACCACTGAGCTTAATTAATTAAATTCGAAAAGAAAAATTTACGCTTTGCCTACCATCATTGCTGTGGGTACCATTGGTTAAAACATCACCAATTCTAAAAACCTCCATGGCGTTTATGAGAGGCGGGAGATCAGAATCAACAGTAGCATTTAAAGAAAACACCGTGGTAGAATCAACTTTATAATTATACGTGGACCATTCATACACACTTAGGATAGGTGGTGTAATTGTGTCTGACAACTCGCTTCCTGATGTTGACATCTCATAAAGCCTAAATGATCTTGTGACACTAGTATCTATGATACTAGTATTAACTTCTGAATAGTACATATTTATCAAATATGGACTATTTGAAGGAGAGAATGTGCCCACAATCAAATTATTGGCTTTGCCGCTTGACATCGCGTTCTGGAAAATGGCTTGAGGGGGATGATCGGGGGTAGATATATTGTAACTCTCGAAAGAAAATAATGGGTCGTCGCTTGTGACGGGGTTGGTTACATCAAGCACCGGCATCCACATTCGGTCATAATCATCGTCGGGGTACCTGAAATATATATCAAAGCAAACAAAAATCAAAAGTCAGTTGTTATATCAAACTGAAATGTAATTATTTAAAAAAGATAAAGAATTAAATTGGCATACCTTATGGTTTGACTTGCACCATAAGCCAACCTACTAATTAAGAACAAAGCCCGATTATTGTCGACTCCTTTTGGATTATAAACTTCAGAATCTACACTACGAATTTCAAGAGCCGACATAAATGGAAATTGATCGTGCTTTGTTTTAGCCACACACACGCTAATTGCATCACCTTTTGTAACATAAGTGATTTCATGAACCGTTAGCTCAGTACTTGAAGTTTCAACTGTTGTCCAAAAGTTCCCATCAAAGTGGAGATCGAACATTGGAGGCTTTGATAGTCCATCATAATTTCCGTAGTAAAAACTTGCCCGAACTAGGACTTTTTGACCAAGAGTCACTGGGTTAGAATAACAGTTCTTTTTTCGACTTGTGAAAACCCTCAAGGTGTCTACCTGATCAGATAATGAGTTACTTGAAGGAACCACATGAGCTTCACCATTTGAGACTAAGTTATCATCAGAAGTCCATGATATGAAGGCCCTATCATCTGAAATCCATTGCCAGAAGTCCGGTCCGCCGCAATTTATGCTTGCAATAACTACAACCGTAACAATACTCATTAGAAAACCACATATTGGCATTAAAATGTAAACCTGAAACTGGTTATGTGTCTAAAACTGACTTTTAACGCATAGCCTACAAAAATATAATGAAAGTCATTCAGAATGGCATAGTTTGACCATGAAATGTAAACATGAAAATATGGAGTTTTGTATTAAACTGGTTCATGAACACACAATAGTTTGATGAATAAACAGGTTAACTATGTATGTATAAAGGGATAATTGTTTCTAAATGTATCGAAGTTGCTTAATTTTACTAAGTTGTGTATGTTTCCTTTAATTTTCCTAACAAATGTATCAAAATTGCTAATCCCACCTATCTTAACACTTGACGAGGATTTTGGTTAGAATTAAATTACATAAATCGTCCTTGTGGTTACGCCCAAATAGCAAGTTTCGTCCTAACGACCATTTAGCCAACAATTGTTTGCAACGTTAGTCCTTTATACTAACGGCCGTTTCTAATTAACACAAAATTTAGTTTTCTTAAAAATAATTTTTTTCTACGTGGTTTTATACGCGGTTTTATACACGTTTTTACATACATTTTTACACACATTTTTATACAGCTTTTATACACGATTTTACACACGTTTTTATGTTGTCTTTAAACACGTTTTTACATGCGGTTTTACATACACACGTTTTTATGCATGTCTTATACACGTTCTTAGACACATTTTATACACGGTTTTACATACGTTTTTATACATGTTTTTATACACGTCTTTATACATGTTTTTATACACAGTTTTACATACCTTTTTGTACATGTCTTTATACATGTGTATAAGAGCATTTTTATACATTGTTTTATACACGATGTTATACACGTTTTTATGCACGATAAAGAGAGCATTTTTATACATTGTTTTATACGTGATTTTACACATGTGTATAAAACCGAGTATAAAAACGTGCATAAAAACATGTATAAAAACATGTGTAAACCGCGTATAAAAACGTGTATAAAGAGATGCATAAAAGCTTATATAAAAACGTATATAAAAGCGCGCGTAAAACCACGTATAAAAACGTGTATAAATACATGCATAACAAAAACATGTATAAAAACCGTGAATAAAAACGTGTATAAAATTCATATATAAAAATTTGTATAAAAACGTGTATAAAAATGTATATAAAAACATGTATAAAATGTGTCTAAAAACGTGTATAAAGACATGCATAAGAACGTGTATAAAAACTTGTATAAAAATGTTTGTAAAATCGCGCATAAAAGCGTGTATAAAGACGTGTGTAAAACCGCTTATAAAAACGTGTATAAAACTGCGTATAAAACCGCGTAGAAAAGAATTATTTTTAAGAAAACCAAATTTTGAGTTAATTAGAAATGGCCGTTAGTATAAAGGCCTAACGTTGCAAACAATCGTTGGCTAAACGGTCGTTAGGACGAAACTTGCAATTTGGGCGTAACCACAAGGACGATTTATGTAATTAATTCTAACCAAAAACCTCGTCATGTGTTAAGATTGGTGGGATTAGCACGTTCGATATATTTGTTAGGAAAATTAAAAGAAACATACACAACTTAGTAAAATTAGGCAATTTTGATACATTTAGAATCAATTATCCCATATGTATAAAACATTACTGTCGGAAGTAAACAAAAATCTAGGTGTAGCACTTACATTCGCTAGTAACGGTTAACGTGAATAGAGCTAACAGAAGAATAGGTAACAACTTGAAATGTCCAGCCATTGTGTTAGAAGAGCTGATAAGTACGTTAAAGCTTGGTTCATGGGGTTTATATAGGCGATCTCATTGTTGTGGAAGATTTTGATGATTATAACTGTCAATACAATTTTTATATACCATCATGCAGCCTACTTACAGGAATATAATTATTTAAATAACCGAATAATAACCTTTAAATATGTTTTCTTATACTTTATCAGTTCTAACATTATTGTACAAATGAACAGTGTAACTAGATGACAGAATTTTATTGGAGCATGTGTGATTCGAGTTGATATGAATTACACAAACATCTGCATCGAAAAGATATAACAAAAAAGGTTTTCATTATTCTTAATTATTTTTGAAAATATTACAAGAATAAGCAACCGGACCACCCAACGTAAAGAAAGATCTATCCCAACATGAAGTGTGGACAAGGTTTTGTTGTTGTTTGATTACGAGATAAATTAGTTTTTAGTGATGATTTTAGTGTCATCGTTTAATAACTGGGAATTACTCAGGGAGTAGGGACCAAGGAGTTTACCATGTCATGATCGATCCAATACGAGTTTGAGGTATTGTTGGTCCCTTTTACTTGGTTATTTAGCTAGAGAGTTAACTAACCAAGTTCCATGATGATAACAATGAGATGAATAAAGAAAAACGTAAAGTAAATAAAGCACAATCACTACAAGAATCCTGTCAAATAGCCACGAGCAAAATTCATGGGTAATAGACCCAAATTGGTGGGTAATTAGCTAATACCCACGGTTTACCCATGACTATATGAAGATGGGTAAAACCTCCGATGCTAATTGTTTGCCCATGAAATTTTCACTATGCTTTCTAACTGGTTCTTTGCCAGAATAGCCGAGTCTTAAATGGATCTAACTGGTTCTTTAGCAAAATAGCCGAGTCTTACCTAGATCTAACTGGGTCTTGGCCAGAATAGCCGAGTCTTAATTAGATCTAACTAGGTCTTGGCCAGAATACCGAGTCTTTCCTAGATCTAACTGGGTCTTGGCTAGAATAGCCGAGTCTTACACGATTCTAACTGGTTATCTAGCCATATAATGGCCGCGTGTAGCCATATATGGCTGGGTCAAACCGTATTTGGCTGGGTCTTGCCATATAATGGCCTTGTCCAGCCATATAATAGCTTGGTCAAGTCACATGTGGCTATGTCTAACCATATATAGCCTGGTCTAGCTGTATATTGCCGAGTCTTGCCGTATATGTCGGGTCTAGCCGTATAATGGCCGTTGATAGCCAGATAATGGTCGGTTCTAGCCGTATAATAGTCGTGTCTCGCACTTTTTGGCCGTGTCTAGCTATATAATGGTCTGGTCTAGCCGTATAATGGCCGGGTGAAGTTATATATGGCTAGGTTTAGCCTTATAATCGCCGGGTCTAGCTATATATGGCAGGGTATAGTCGTATAATGGATGAGTCTAGCCGTATATTGGATGGGTTTAGCCATTATATTAGGTGGGTTCCTTAGATGACCTCCATTGGTTGTGTTTTTGCATTAGTTTATTGGTTTTTATAACCTTTGAAAAAATGAAAATACTCTTTAAAAGGTACATTATATCACTAAAAATATTTTTAGTAAAATATTATACCTTTTAGCGAGTATCTTCAATTTTATTATTTTTAGTGAAATATCATGGCGTCACTCTAGGCTTTAGAATATATACCATTTCTTCTATGGTAGTAAATGACTAATGGCTGGTTCTAGCCATATAGTGGCCGCTTCTAGCCATACACGGCGGGGTCAAACCATATTTTGCTGGGTCTTGCCATATAATGGCCTTGTCTAGCCATTTAATAGCTGGGTCAAGTTACATATGGCTATGTCTAACCATATATGGCCTGGTCTAGCCGTATATGAATGGGTCTACCCGTATATGTCGGGTCTAGCCGTATTTGGTCGGGTCTTGTCGTATAATGGCTGCTGATAGCCATATAATGGTCCCGGTTCTAGCCGTATTATAGCCGGGTCATGCATTTTTGGGCCGGGTCAAGCCATATATGGCTGGGTCTAGCCGTATAATAACCGATTCTAGCTATATATGGCCGGGTCTAGCCGTATAACGGCCGGGTAAAGTTATATATGGTTAGGTTTAGCCTTATAATCATCGAGTCTAGCCGTATATGTCTGAGAGCTAGCCGTATAATGGCCGCTGATAGCCAATGGCCGGTTGTAGTCGTATAATAGCCGGGTCTCGCAATTTTTGGCCGGGTCAAGGCATATATGGTTGGGTCTAGCTACATAATAACTGATTCTAGCCATATGTGGCCAGGTCTAGCTGTATAATAATCTGGCCCAGCCGTATAATGGTCGGGTAAAGTTATATATGGTTGGGTTTAGCCTTATAATCGTCGGGTCTAGCCATATATGGTCAGGTATAGCCGTATAATGGATGATTCTAGCCGTATGTTGGTCGGGTCTAGCCAATATATTGGGTGGGTTCCTTAGATGACCTCCATTGGTTGTGTTTTTGCATTAATTTACTAGAGTTTTTATAAACTTTCAAAAATTGAAAATACTCTCTAATAGGTATACTATCTCACTAAAATTATTTTTAGTGAAATACTATACCTTTTAGCGAGTATCGTCAATTTTATTATTTTTAGTGAAATATCGTGGCGTCACTATAGGCTTTAGAATATATTCCATTTCTTCTTTGGTAGTAAATGAATAAAGGCCAGGTCTAGCCATATAATGTCCGCGTCTAGCCTTGTACGGCTGAGTCAAACCGTGTTAGGCTGGGTGTTGCCATATAATGGCCTTGCCTAGCCATATAATAGTCGGGTCAAGTCACATATGGCAATGTCTAACCATATATGGCCTGGTCTAGCCGTAAATGGCCGGGTCTAGGCGTATATGTCGGGTCTATCCGTATTAGGTCGGGGGAAGTATAATGGCCGCTGATAGCCATATAATGGCCGGTTGTAGCTTAAACAAAAATAAGGATAGACTGCAATACCGCAACAACACATGACCAGAAAAGATAACTATTGTGTTTTCATGGGTGTCATTTTTGAAGGTTGATAATTTTACTTCATGAAGAACTAAGCTATATGTAGCTACACAATCATAGGCCAAAATTACAAGAATAAAAATATGACAATAAAAGCCATGGTGCTTAAATATATTAGGACTAATACTCTTCTTCAAAATGCAACTTGCATTCATATACATATCATTAAATTAGCAATACCATTCTACTTCGTTAGGCCCATGGCAATATTAGAATAGAACAAAAAAATATAAACCCACTACATTACTAAAATCCAAACATCAACCCAGTAGATCTATATAATTTTTTTAGTAACCTATTCTTAGATGTTTAAAGTCAATTATACAAAGAATAAAAAACAAGATATATTTTAATTTTATGAACACACCGGAAAACCAATACTGTACCCTCTATTATTGAATTCATTAGCCAATCTATAAGCGTTACACCATTTAAGCAAATTATATACCTTGATAGTGAAATTAATGCAAGTTTTTTGCATGTATGCAAATTAGTGAACTTTATGCCATTTTTGAAAAAAATGTACCATTTTAATGAACTTTATACATTTTTTCCAAAAATTATTTTTAGTTAACTTTACACAATGTTTATGTACATTATACTACTTTTGTGACTTTCCTTCATATTATTTTGTATTTATACCCATTATTGATGTTTGCATTATTTAAGTGAGTTATTTTTCAAGTTTTGTACTCATGTACTTAGTTTTCAAAAGTGAGGTTTATTTGAGCAATTAAGATATATTAGACTAAAATCTCTCGATCAATTCCGAATATATAAGACCCAAATATTATCTATCTTATCTCTAACCAAACATATTAAACAAAATTATGGATAGACTGCAATATCGCAACAACACATTACCGTAAAAGGTAAGTATTGTGGTTTCATGTGAAGGTTGATAAATTTACTTTATGAAGAAACTAAGCTATATGTCATTACACAATCACAAGCAAAAATTATAACACTACAAGAATCCTGTCAAATAGCCACGAGCAAAATTCATGGGTAATAGACCCAAATTGGTGGGTAATTAGCTAATACTCACGGTTTACCCATGACTATATGAAGATGGGTAAAACCTCCGATGCTAATTGTTTGCCTATGAAATTTTCACTATGTGGGTAAATTTACCCACATCATTTCGGTGGGTGATTGGGTTATGAATTGTGGGTAAAGTTTCATGGGATTATCTAACTCACCATGAAAATTCCCATAGATAAGTTGTGGGTAATGTCGTGAGTAATTTAACCATGGTATAATTTGGTGGGTAATATCGAGCAAAGTTTTCGGTCATCAATTATGGTTTCCTACGAAAGAACATTGGGTAAACTCCATGAGAAATTTGCAAACACCATATTTCAATCTAATGCATTTCATCCAGGTATGTATACAAATAGAAACCTAGAAATAAATACAAAAATAAAGTTGCATTAAATTAATATATTGCACTTAAGTATAATATACAAACTTGGTTATCCAGTATATTAAAAATAACAACTCTAGCTAGAATTCACCATACAAATATATGAGTAACTTCTATACTCCACAATGTTGAGCTATAATCCCAAGGCATTAATCCAATCCATTGCAGTGGTTTCCTTATTGAGTGTGGTGGTGAAAAACAATGTCGTTTCTCCCTTGATGTTGTGTATATGTTGGCCTTCGCTTCAAACTAACACTTTCCTTCGTACCCTGCATATAAAACATAGAAATCAGCTTTCACAAATGATTATAAACACGTGAGAGGTTTGTAAAGAGGTTTCGCGAATGATAATTTCCAAATAGTATATAAGTTGAGTAGATGGTGGTAAGCACATGATCTACTGCTCAAATAAGATTTTAAGTTAAAACTAGCATCCAACATCGTAAAACTCTCAAACTTAACATTCCTCATATATATGTATCTTTGTAAATACCATATCTGACTAGCCAGGCATATTTAAAATGCCAAAAATATCTATCCAAACATCAAAGATATATCCCTAGGTTAGTACATGATATATAGATTTGAGACCGAGTCTACCTTAAATATCCTTCACTTTAAAAGATCGAGAACCCATAGAAGCTCCTTTGCTTGTTGCTTTACCTCCACTCAAAACATCATCTGATGAGGTGAAAAGACAGATAAATTATGATGATATATATGTTGCAGTGTTGCACATATGTAAAACTTAAGGCACAAGCAGTAAAATAGATCACTTTAGTGGGGTATCAATACCTTCTTATTTGTGCTCTATTTTTGCGATTTGCTTGAACCTGTATATCTATAATTGTTACCATTATGAAAAGGAGCAAGTCAATCTGAAATAAATACATCACTAGCCTTCAAAGAGAGGACCAAAGATGGCAAAGGAACAAAGAATACATAAACAAAGCACCACACATACCAAGAACAAAAATTAAACTATAAATCAAATGCTCAAAGAAACATCACCAGAAATTTATTTACAGGAATTTGAGATCTATGCTTTCCGGTTTATAACCACTTTTCTATTACGCCATCATTGATTTCTATACGCTAGTATGCTACAGCAAAATGATCTGAAAATTTAATTTTTACCTCCTTTTCTCTTGCGCATTTCATCGAATAGTTTGCATCCACTCACCAAATTCCCGTAGTTATTGTACAACGGTGAAAACAAATTCAAATAACCAACAATCACACACATATTAAAAAGATAGCAACTCATGAGAAAAAAAATAACAAAATTTGCAACATCCACATCTGAAAACACGTATCGTAAAGACGTAAACTATTAGAGCAAAAGATTTTTGTTGTTACAATATAAAAAAAAAAAAATTATTCTTAATATTGTGACACTAATAAATTTGGAGGATATATGTGAAGTTATGAAGGAACAGTTGAAAACTTGCAATGTTTGGTTCGTGGATCAGAGGAGGGAAACAAAAATTTTATTCCCGCCCCCAACATAACAATTAAAATTTTGAAAAACCGCCTTCACCTTTTTTTAATGCTCCATACAGTTTTTAAACTGCGTTTCAAATTTGAGATGTGCCACATCTAAATTTACTCCAAGTTTATTAAATTATTATAAATTAATATTACCAACAACTCATATTTATTGGAGAATGTCATACAAGATGGGTATTTTTGGCGCAACGAGATGGGGCTCGGGCTGGGACTGGGGCTTATATTATAAACCGAAAACTGAAGATTACATTTTTATAAACTTGTTTGGCGAATTAGCTGGAGCAGAATCTTATTAATTTAAAATCGCAAATTAATTCACAAATATTTCCGGCTTTTAAATGATACTTCATTATATCTTAAGGGTATTTAAGTAATTTAACTAGCAAGAAACCCCTATAAACCCCTTTTTATGGGCTTGGGCTTATGGAGTCTTATGACTTATTTAATAAGCTATAAGTATGTGTGACAAACGAGACTTATTTTATAAGCCGAGTTATTTTAAAAGCCCAAGCCTCGATATAGTCCTGTGCTAAATAGCCGATATGTTACTACAATTAAATAATGAAGATAATATTAATCAAAATAACTTATGGTGTGCTTGTTAATTGAAAAAAAAAATAAGTCTTACTAGCCTTTTACCTCTTATCGAGCGAGAGGTGGTCACACTTTGTGTTGTTTGTTTTTATCTTTTGATTCATACCCGATCAGACATATGTCATCTTATTCGGTAAGAGGTGAGAGCCTTGTCTTATTGCCTCTTACCCATTAGTAAAATGTGGTAATAAGATTAAGAATAAAAAAATCTTAATGAAACAAATAAAATCTTACATAAACAAATGAAAAATATTTCACTTAGTCTAAAGTTGTCAACGAGTCAAGGTTGTCCAGTCTTTAGAACGACTAACTTAATTTAGAAAAGTCAAAGCTCAACCATGGCTCATCTCGAACTTTATTTTTAATACTAGAACCCTACTCGATAGTTATTCACAAAGATTGAGCTTGACTCGTTGATTAATTTCTTATATATACATAAAAGTTCTAAATATAAGAAGTATATTAATAGTGAGATTAATCAATCTTTAGTGATGAAGCTCAACTTTTGGGCCTTAATAAATAAACTCCAAACTAGGCTTGACCTTATTAAGGTTCGACTCATTTTAAACTTTTATCCATCTAATCCCATGTAACTGACAAATATTTCGAGTCATTTACACTCCCAGAGTCCCAGCACAACCATATACCCTAATGTTTAACTAAAGAGTGAAAATCATAGTGGGATGTATCATTCACCCACATCTTTAACCATATATTTGCCCAAATTCCTTTTCACACACCAATGTGGAATATATTATTACCAACGATATTGGATCAATAGCCTCTCGGGTGTGATGGGCATACAAATCATGCATCTACTAGGTACGGATCATGGTTATGTTTGGTCATGACAAGGACGTCATGTGTCTAATTGGGGTTGTTTGAAACATTCCGTTTAACATTAATATAAGATACTACACAAAAAATACATTAATACAACATAAAAACTTATGCCTTTTTTAAGCACAAGGTATTAGGTTTTTAATATTAAGGGAAATTGCATATATACCCTTCTAAGAATAAATAATTGCATATATATATCCAAATTAAAATCATAATTACATATATATCTTTAAAAATACCTTAGCCACAATATTTTGCCCACAAAATACCCACAAAGTAATATAGCTAAGAATCTAAGATAAATCACATAAACCAACCATGAAAAAATTTACCCATGACCAAATTGGATGCTAGTAATCTGGAGTAACAAAACCTTACCCACAACATTACCCACACGTTTACCCACGATGAGTTTCTTTATGGGTAATGCTTGGGAAAAAATTAGCGGGAAAGTATTACCCACTAAATTACCCGCATATATACCCACAGTAACTCACGATGTGGGTAATCCTAGGAAATATTTCGGCGCCAATTATTTACCCACATATTGCACACCAAATATATTTATGTGGCTATTTTTGCGGGTAAATCCGTGGGAAACTCGAGGAAAAATAAAATCGACTTTATAAGTCACTGATCGTGGGTAACAGGTGGGTATTAGGTGGGTAAATGCCCTCAAAAGGATTACTATGGGTAATTTTTGTGGGTATTCCATCAGATTCTTGTAGTGNTTGCCGCAATGAGATGGGGCTCGGGCTGGGGCTGGGGCTTATATTATAAACCGAAAACTGAAGATTATATTTTTATAAACTTGTTTGGCGAATTAGCTGGAGCGGAATCTTATTAATTTAAAATCGCAAATTAATTCACAAATATTTTCGGCTTTTAAATGATACTTCATTATATCTTAAGGGTATTTAAGTAATTTAACTAGCAAGAAACCCCTATACACCCCTTTTTATGGGCTTGGGCTTATGGAGGCTTATGACTTATTTTATAAGCTATAAGCATGTGTGACAAACGAGACTTATTTTATAAGCCGAGTTATTTTAAAAGCCCAAGCCTCGATATAGTCCTGTGCTAAATAGCCGATATGTTACTACAATTAAATAATGAAGATAATATTAATCAAAATAACTTATGGTGTGCTTGTTAATTGAAAAGAAAAAATAAGTCTTACTAGCCTTTTACCTCTTATCGAGCGAGAGGTGGTCACACTTTGTGTTGTTTGTTTTTATCTTTTGATTCATACCCGATCAGACATATGTCATCTTATTCGGTAAGAGGTGAGAGCCTTGTCTTATTGCCTCTTACCCATTAGTAAAATGTGGTAATAAGATTAAGAATAAAAAAATCTTAATGAAACAAATAAAATCTTACATAAACGAATGAAAAATATTTCACTTAGTCTAAAGTTGTCAACGAGTCAAGGTCGTCCGGTCGGTCTTTAGAACGACTAACTTAATTTAGAAAAGTCAAAGCTCAACCATGGCTCATCTCGAACTTTATTTTTAATACTAGAACCCGACTCGATAGTTATTCACAAAGATTGAGCTTGACTCGTTGATTAATTTCTTATATATACGTAAAAGTTCTAAATATAAGAAGTATATTAATAGTGAGATTAATCAATCTTTAGTGATGAAGCTCAACTTTTGGGCATTAATAAATAAACTCCAAACTAGGCTTGAGCTTATTAAGGTTCGACTCATTTTAAACTTTTATCCATCTAATCCCATGTAACTGACAAATATTTCGAGTCATTTACACTCCCAGAGTCCCAGCACAACCATATACCCTAATGTTTAACTAAAGAGTGAAAATCATAGTGGGATGTATCATTCACCCACATCTTTAACCATATATTTGCTCAAATTCCTTTTCACACACCAATGTGGAATATATTATTACCAACGATATTGGATCAATAGCCTCTCGGGTGTGATGGGCATACAAATCATGCATCTACTAGGTACGGATCATGGTTATGTTTGGTCATGACGAGGACGTCATGTGTCTAATTGGGGTTGTTTGAAACATTCCGTTTAACATTAATATCAGATACTACACAAAAAATACATTAATACAACATAAAAACTTATGCCTTTTTTAAGCACAAAGTATATTAAGGGAAATTGCATATATACCCTTCTAAGAATAAATAATTGCATATATATATCCAAATTAAAATCATAATTACATATGTATCTTTAAAAATACCTTAGCCACAATATTTTGCCCACAAAATACCCACAAAGTAATATAGCTAAGAATCTAAGATAAATCACATAAACCAACCATGAAAAAATTTACCCATGACCAAATTGGATGCTAGTAATCTGGAGTAACAAAACCTTACCCACAACATTACCCACACGTTTACCCACGATGAGTTTCTTTATGGGTAATGCCTGGGAAAAAATTAGCGGGAAAGTATTACCCACTAAATTACCCGCATATATACCCACAGTAACTCACGATGTGGGTAATCCGTAGGAAATATTTCGGCGCCAATTATTTACCCACATATTGCACACCAAATATATTTATGTGGCTATTTTTGCGGGTAAATCCGTGGGAAACTCGAGGGAAAATAAAATCGACTTTATAAGTCACTGATCGTGGGTAACAGGTGGGTATTAGGTGGGTAAATGCCCTCAAAAGGATTACTATGGGTAATTTTTGTGGGTATTCCATCAGATTCTTGTAGTGTAAGACTAAGAATATGACAATAAAAGCCATGGTACATCAATATATTTGGACCATTACTCTTCGTCAAAATGCAACTTGCGGCGTTGGTGAGGGGGTTAAGCATTCTCGGAGCCCCACTGCCTCCGCCTCCCAGCCACTGGGCGATCAAGGATAAAACCGTGTACTGTATTCATTAGCTTCTTCCGCACCCAGCGCAAACTATAAGTTGCTGCTCATAATTACCAATTCTAACTTCGTTAAAAGAAACAATACCAAAGAGATATTAGAAAATATATAGTAATTTAGAACACATACCATCTATCTAATGTACAATAAAACTCTCAATGTGTTATCCTACAATTTTCACTTTATATGAATTTTTTCAAAAATCAGCACACCCAAAATAGATCATAAATAAAGGGACTTTAAGCAAAACCTCTTCGTTATTTACCTTCACTATGCTTTAAAGTTCAGATTGTATTTATGTTTATCTCTAAGCATATAACCAAAACTTTACCGTTTAATTTAAATAATTTCCTATCTACTTATCCTCTAATCGTTAATCATCTTCTCACCCTCTGGTACTTTAACTAATCTTGATATATATAGACTTACTTACTACTGTGTGGATTTAGGTTGTGGAGAAAAACCCCAACTCTCGAGAAAATAGTTTGATACTCTTGTGTTTAAGTTCTGCGAATTCTGGAGAGGATTGTCATTTAGGGTAACGGTTATTCCTTTTCGAAATAAGCGTTTACAACCAGGATTATAGGTAAATTGTATGTATTATGTAATCTTGACAACGTGGTCAAATTGATAGTGATAATTTCATATATGCAAGTTTGTCTCGCAATGTATGCACCTACCAAAATATAATGTGAATTTACTACATTTATATAACCACATTTTTGTAAACAATATCGCTACAAAACTCCTTTACGTGAAACCCTTGCTCGCCTTATACACTGTTTTTGCAAAAAACTTTTGCATAATTGTGGTAATCATCCGGATTTTAGCTAAACTTTACACAATGTTTGGATGTTATTCCATCGTAGTGAAGGTAAAGGGCGTATTCTTTTTGTGTGATTGATTTGACTTAATATTACATCAGTGAATTTGAAATATTTTAATAACCTAGCATTTATGTAAGAGTAATGGGTGGTACGCTAGTAGTAAGCATTTTCAAGTTGTGTAATCCTGGAAGGGTATTCATTGTTATTTCTTAGTTTTCAAAAGCGAAACCGGTTTAACTGAGAAATTCAGAATCCCCATATCAGCCAAAATAAATCTTCGATCGAAATTAGTCCGGTAGACCGTAATCGTATATTACAGATAACGATATTATTGTCCCTGGGATATCTTATCTAGGTACACAGCCAAGAACAATATTACAACGCAGAACAATATAGGATAGACTGACTACCATGACTCAAAAACACATCAAAAACATCATCCGTGAAAAGATAACTAATTGTGGTTTTTCGAATTGTTTATTCAGTCGGATTTAATTGTCGTAAGTGATAATTTCTCATACTCTACAATGAAGATAACGCCTAGAGCCGGATA
>LBNU01010751.1:13946-26668 GCA_014162995.1 Artemisia annua | reverse complement strand
CTAATTTGGTACAGACTCTAAATTTACATTCTTGAATGGGTTTTGGAAAGATACGTATATGTTTACGTATAAAACATATATGTTTACGTATAAAACATATAAGTTTGGATTATGAAAAATATATGTTTTGTGTTTGGATTATATGTTTAAGTATAAAACATATATGTTTTGTGTTTGGATTATATATGTTTTGCATACATAAAAAAACTTGTCTCTTGTTTATTTGTGTTTTCTAGTTTAAGCTTGTGCATGTGTGTTATATTAAGTTTTATTTTAAAATTGTTTAATCTTGACTATTATTTTTTTTTCTAGGCGTGACAATATGTTCTTTGAAGGCGGCACATATGTTTTAACGAATTTGATAAGAAACTGGAAGTACATATATGTTTTTGGAAGGCATGCATGTATGTTTTTGGAAGACGTGCACACATGTTCGAAAGAATCTGATGAGAAACTTTAAACACATATGTTTTGTGCACATATGTTCTTAGAAGGCGTGCATATGTATATTCAAAATGATACATTTGATTTGTATTTCATTTTATATAAA
The DNA here is from genome assembly GCA_014162995.1 of Artemisia annua. Lineage (NCBI taxonomy): Eukaryota > Viridiplantae > Streptophyta > Magnoliopsida > Asterales > Asteraceae > Artemisia > Artemisia annua. The sequence continues at coordinate 26,118 of LBNU01010751.1, read as the reverse complement.
TTTGTATATTATATTATGTTCTTGGTTTCTAATAAATTTAAACGTATAATTTATGTTTTTAGTTTTTATTTAAGAAGTTTATAGAATATACCGTAGAAATATATGTGCAATTACATTTTTAAGTAAAATTCATTTGAAGTTTAAACTATTGTACAATAAAAACACATGTAAATTTACATTATTTAAAAAAAAACATCTATGCACCTTGACTTTCTAGAAACATGCATGCTATGAAAAAAAAATCCGAAAATTATGAGATATTTAAAAACGGGATTTAATAAAAAAATCTAAAAATTATAAAAATTGTCTTTTACTATAATACCCTTTAGATTAACTAATAATTTTTAATATTTAAAAAAATCTCATTGGTCTAGAGGAGTTCTCGCAGTTCCCGCACTTAACAGGGTTCTGAAAATAAAGCCCCCCTATATATATATATATATATATATATAGTATTATATATATATTATTATCTTAATATATATGGTATATATGGTATATATGTGTGCTGAGTTATATATTATACTATATATATATATAGTATATATATGAAGAGAGTTACTATTAATGGTGTGTGTTGTGTGTGTATATTATATTATATGTCGTGTGTCGTTATATGGTATAGTTATATATATATAATATAAAATAATATTATATATATATATATATATATATATATTATTATATATGATATTATATATTAAGGTATATATATAGTATTAGAGTAGAGGTAGTGTTATGTTGAAGATAGTATAAAGGTAGTTGGATTGGATCGTTTATCCCCTATGTGTAGATATGGAATAAGGTCTATATTATATAACCATTATATCATGATCTAGCTATAATTGGTTGATTGAGAGATTAAATAGGGATTTTTAGTATATGATATTGGGCGGCTTTAAATACATTGCTAAACAACTAATATGACATGGTTGTTTACAGTTAGTGTATTAGACGACTTTTTGCAACCCTTTTGGGGTAAACAATTAGTGAATACTGGACCTGATTTCTCTCCTTTCGTTTAGGGTTTCCGTATTTGATGTACAATGCAAAATCGCATATGGTATTTTATTCATTTCTTGTTTATGAAGTGTAATAATCATAATTCTTGAGTGAATCGATGGTCCTATCTATATTTCCTTGAATTACTTAAAATTTGATACCATACTCTAACAAGATTCTATTATTATAGCGTTTTTCTTATGATGGAATACTGTATGCTACGACTATCACACATATGGGTCTTTGGGTCGCGAGATCTATGATGCTGATATTTTAGTATACATGAGAAACCAGTCGAGGTTGTCTTATGGGAAGAGAGATGTAAGTCTCAAGTTTTGTGATTTAGAGTTAATACTATATTACCAAAAGGCTCAATTTAAAACTAGCCTGATGTCAAATAGTTGTTATCGTTCCGAATATTTTTAAAATGGACAATGAGATTAGTGAGTTAGAGAAACCATACCTGTTGGTTTCTACACTATTTACCGCATAAGTTTTTAATAACATATAATTATGCTTGGAGTTTCACATGTCACATTTTTGATGGTTAGAAGCTGCTACATGCTCGCTAGCGTATAGTAAAGCAACCTTGGATAGAAAGTTTCAAATGCGCAGTATTCGACTGGGTCCCGTTTCACACTATTATATAGTCTATTTTGGAATTTAATTCTCNGTTATATATATATATATATATATATATATATATATATATATATATATATATATATATATATATATATATATATATATATATATATATATATATATAACAGGAGGCGTTACACGTGTAATGCCACCTCATTACCCGGTCATTGCCATGTAATTCATTATCAGCCATGTCATCACATTGTGGCCATGTAAGCTATTATATATAACAGGAGGTAATGCCACCTCATTGCCCAGTCATTGCCACCATGTAAGCTATTTTTTAAATTTATTTATTTTGCATTTTTTTTATTAATTTCGAAATTCTAACAGTCCACCTAAGCAATGATTAAGGGAATTAAAATCCGGAATTAATTTGGGTAAAAAGGGAGTTGCCTAGATTCGAACATGGGATGGGAGGCACAAATAATCAACACCTCAACCATTGGAGCATTCCAATGGTTGTGATAAAATTTGCAAACACCAAATCTATAAACTTGAAAAAGAAAAAAAAAAGTAATTATTTACTTTAATGAGAAAAACCCAGCTAAATCTCCTTAAATATAGTTAACCCTAAATTCTAATATGTGAGGCCTGTAGAAAAACATGCGACAACCAGGAGAAAAAAATGTCGACTTTCTCTCTTTTTTCTCTAAACCCTAATATGTCATAATATGTTTGTTTTTATGTTTATGCAGATTTGCAGTGATTTATCTTGCCTTTTCATGCACAACTTTAAGTTAAGATTATGAGAAAAGACAGATTGTTCATATTTTGGAGGTTAGTATCTATCATTGTTTATGTCCATACTTAGATCTCAATATGTTCTTTGATCTCAATATATGTTTTGAAGATACATTAAAGGGCAGCACAAACAAGCAATACATGTTCTTTGATTTTAATGATGTTTGTATTTAATATTGTTTACATTCGAGGGCATCAACAACAGGTAATACATGTTCTTTGATTTCAATGTATGTTTTGAAAATAAATTCGAGGGCAGAAGAAACAGCACTTGGTGTTTTCTAAGTTAGCTATCCAAATATTGTACTAATTTGACATTGACTTAATATTTAATATCCATGTTGGTTACATGGAGATTATGGGAGGTTCGTTTCAGAAATTGTTAGTGATAACGTTTGATGCTTATCTAATCGTTTTAATTACAAGAGCTGACAGTGTTTATATTCTTATGTATGAATTCTATATTACAGTAGCAGCTTTGATCTTCTTTTATTTTTCTCTTTTACTCCATTTTATATTTTACTGTTTCATATTCTCTTATTAAAATTACAGGTGCCTCCATTTTATATTTTACTGCTTCTGGTGGTTTTGGATCCACTACACTGTCAAGTCCTTCTTGAAGCCTGTCTCATGAATCGCAACCTACTTTGAGCATCAGCAATTGAAGCGGCAGCATCTAATGTTGGTGCTACAAAGCAACTGAAGAGGTAATATATCTTTGTCCTCCTTGCGTCTTTACATAACTCAAAAACCAAAAAAAGATACTACTACTATTTCTATCATATTTGTTTAGCCACCTAAATTTGGTTGCTGCAAGAATTGAACAAGACTATCGTCACCTTCATTTCTTCTCCTACCAGAGAGGCACCAATCACGGGAATGGCACACCTACCACCGTCTCTTAGTGGAAACCCATCACTCAATTTAGGGGCGAAAGTGCTTTATGGGTTTACGCAGCAGTAGCAGAAGAAAGAGAAGGGAGCCAGAAGGCACCACCAGACACACATGGGGTGTTTGGATAGAATCTACACGGACACAACTGATCTAAAATTGCACGTAATAAAAGACAAGTAACTGATGATCATAACTGGCTTCATACAGGAAATATTGGGATGTGATTGCTGACTTAAGATTATAGACAGGTAATCTGAGTCTTTCTATTTATGTCTTAATAGTTGTAATTTAACAGGTGATGCTTCCGAATGCTGCATTCGCCAGTGGTTCTCAGTATAGCACAACATGGCTTGCCAAAACAGAAAATACATATATTCACTCAGGTAGTTGTATTTTTGCTGAAAAATCAAAAACACGCTCCAGAACAATCTGTCCGGTTCCAAATATGTAACAAGTTTGGATCAGGTGGTTCTTAAGGTCTAAAAATCTATAAGAAAAAAAGGTTGCTTATCTACAGTAATATGTCACCTAAACTAAACTATAGTTAAATGTGCAAGTTGAAGACCTGTTCTTAATTTTTGCTTCTGATGGCCTGTGGGAACAACTCAGTGATGAGATTGTTGTTGAAATCGTTCGTAATATCCAAGAGATGTAACTTTCTAGACTTACTGCTCTTTGTCATGTTTTCTTTGAGTTTATTTTTTTGTTTGAGGTTTGGGAATATCAAGTAGAGATGATAAAATTGGTGGGCTGGGTTACGGGTCAAAATGGGCACATTATTAATGCATGTAGAAACGGGGCGAGCCAGAGTGGGTTGACCTCAACACATTTTTTTCAAAATTTTTTATAAATAACTGGTGTGTTATATCATTACAAATTTTGCATTATTAAATGAACATATTGTATATTTGAATGAAACTATGTAAAAGATTGTATGAATTAATACATGTGGATAACTTTCGACCTTCTTGGTTTGTTCGACATCTCTCCTTTTTAAGCTACAAAAGTTGTAATTGTTGGTTTATAGGTACTTCCAAACACCCATGTACAGACAATGTTCTGTTTGCTGTTTTAAGGCTAAAAAATATGTAGAAACCGTGGGACCCTACGTCTTGAATTTTTGAATAGATTCAGTTTGGTTTTACAACATGATACAATTTACTTTCCGTTGGCTAACTCAAGGTGTGGCATGTAGAGTTCCAGTTGACACACGTTTCAGCGTGCTTTCATTAAACTACTATACAAATGTTCAATTTAAAGAACTATCCACAGCTGATTTGATGTTGACATGAGCTTTAAATACTGATTATCTGCTCACTCTCCCCTGCTTATGTTGATTGGAAAAAAGGCGTTAGAGTCTAGAGCAATCATTTCCAGGTGTTTTTATTTCTATGTTCATGCATTTTGTTTACTTAAAGAGGAAATGCGATTATGACTTAAACTTCCGAAACATGATCTTTGTATTATGAACTTATGGTTATTGTTATTTTTTGAAAAAAGATAATTTGGCTATCAAACTAATGTGTTTATGACTTAAAATAATCTTTGTGTTATGAACTTAAGGTTAGTCACTTTTTGAAAATAGATAATTTGACTATCAAACAAAAACTATAACAAGGCAAAAAAAGGATGTCACAATTTCGTTCAGAGTTTAACAAAAAATTCTAGAGATTTAGGAAAAGTTTTGATGTTATATTACTAAGATTAACTGAGAAATTAGAAGCTGTTCAATGTTATTTGTAATTTTGCAATGCCTTAACACTTTCGTAAGGAGGAGAGACGGTTGGCATATAACACCCTAGAATCTAAATTATCATTTTATAATAGGATTTATTTAAGATGTGACTGATCTCAAACAGGTTTTATCAGTCCACTAACAATGTTCAGTCAAACGGGTAGCTGGTCATACTGGTAGAATGTATCAACCTTAACATGTTTCGACCAGTTATTCATCATGAGCTTATAAGCCTAATATATTTAGTGATACTCATCTATGTTTGTATTGATTCATAAGTGTAGCATGCATAGGGCTGAATGAAGCTTCAAAGCTTGCATTGCAATTGCTTGATTCTAATTTATACATGGTTACTTTACATTGACAATATAGGAGGATGGTAGACTTGCGGTCCAGGACAACCATCCAATGAATCGGTAAGGTTTTTATTTAATACAAAAGTATGTATCTGTTTAATCTCCGGATCAAACTGTGGGTTTGTTTACAAATTTGGTTTCGGCCAAAGTTCTAACCTGATACTTCCCTATTTTCATAATACCAAGAACATCTAGCTGACAACATATATATTTTAACTGCAGTACACCCTCATGAAAGATACTGTCATTATACCTTCCTCAATAATGATAAAAGACCCACCAGTGATTCTGAGGCATCTCCTCGATTAGTGACCCTGTAAAACTTTCAACCTTGGTACTCATTTATATAGAATATGATCTCAGTGACTGTATTACTCTTTATTGTGTTTTTAACAAACTTTTAAAACTACAGACGGACCTCTTCAATCATTCACATCTAACTACTGATATGTTGATTCCAGACACATAACTAAAGTGATCTCTTTTTGTAGACAAACAAGCAGAATGTTACTCCACTCACTTCATAGATGGAGACGACATTTTCAATGGAGTTGCACTGAATACCTTTATCAAACATGTCAAAATGCAATAATTGGGACTTTCTTATGCTGTTGTTGCGACCATGGGTCCAGAAAGCAGCGGTATATCTCCCTTACATTATCAAAAATTAAAAGTGATGTTTTCTCATGTGACACGTGGTCTTAGATTTAAATGTGTCATTACAACCACAGTTAGGCATTATGCATAAAATAGTTAATTGAGAAATATCCATTGTATTATACGGAGTATGCAGGTTCTGACATTTATGTGTTTATTATAGGGAAGAGCACACTTCCAAATCATCTTTTTCATACCAACTTCACTGAGATGAATGCTGAGAATAGAAGGCATGTTCAGATTTGCTAATTAAATATCATTTTTTATTGATTTGCAATTTTGTCAGTTTTAGTTTGTTTTCATTTCATCATTCAAATCTGAAATATCTAATGCCATTCGCCTTTTTTAAAGTTACTTTAAGCTTCAAGTAGGGCAACCATGGCGTGGAAATTAGTATTGTCTGGAAGTTTCAGATTACTCAATCACAACCTATTGAAGTTCTAGAGGAAGCTGTCTCTAAAGGCCATAAGTTCGAGAATAAAGTTGAATGGGGTATTGATTTGGCATCTGAACATGAAAGGTACTATCATATCATGCAATATAGTTTCCATAATAGATTTACTGGCGCAATGTTCGTATTGGTTTCGTAATGTTCTGTTTTGCAGATACTTGAAAGAGAATAAATTTTGAGTCACCTGTTATTGTTTATACAGTTACTGATGAAAGAAAATGACAACGGTTAACTGGTGCACGTTGGAATACCAGTCATACACATTCAGCAATTCATGGTAATGTGATAGTAGCGATGGTGAGTAACCTTAAGCCACTAAACAAATCAGTAGGCATAACAAGGTATTACGGGTCAGAATGGGTTGAATGAGTCAAAAACAACAATTTACATAAAAACGCGAGTTTAAATTTGAACTCTCAGGCAGTTCAAATTTTATGCGGGTCAAAATGGGTCGAATGGGTCAAAAATGACAAATTTCATAAAAAACTTGAACTTACTGTTTCTTTGTTTAGTTCTTTCAATGTATATCCCCAATTGAATATAAGTGATTCCAATGTGTTTTTACAGGTTTGTTTTGTACCGTGCCTGCAATTTAAAACGGCAGAGTAATTCGACGGAGAATCAAGTCCTGATAAACTCATATGTATAATTACCATATATATTCATACAGTTTGGGCGTGTACGCTCACTTACCTCATATGTTCATAATATTAAAATATGGAGTTTGTGCGTTCATTTAAGGCAGTCATCTCTTGGATGATATATGCCTCATGAATCATTGAACTAATTAAGGAAGTATATATGTTGCACAGTTCTAATCATTGAAAAAAGCTTTGAAATGCTATAGTTACGAGTAAGTACATAAACTAATTATTCGTGTTGTTATAGGTAATGATCAGAGGTCAGTAAGTTGTGGTGCCACATCCCATCAACACGAGAGACGGTTGCTTTCTACAGGTGTTAGGTCACCATGTTTAGCATAAACAACCAAAGATACAATAACTAGAATAGAGAAGAATAGACTAGAAGAAGAAGATGGAAGGAACTCTGATATTGATGTGAATAAAATTGATATTGCATAAGAACCAACAAGCCCTAGAATGGGCATTACATTTGCTTATATAGGGGAGTCCAAGAGGCACTAGATGATTCTTACAATATTACATAATTGGCCCTTGGACTTCCACATGTTGTAACATTACATCATAAACTTTCATAACTAAATGATTAAATGTAAACATAATAAGTCTAATATAGCAACCTATTATAAACTAATGACCGACACTTCAATAACGTGAAACGTGTTCCTAACAATCTCCCCCTAAGGGTCGGTCATCAATGGTGAGTGGTTGCGTGACGTCATCTTCTTAATCTTGAACTTTGGCAATTGCTTGACGTCTCATAATCGGTTAGATTAGACAAAAATTCTTTGCTCTTCAATCCTTGTTCCTTGTTGTTGAAGTGATGCATATGATGTAGTAATCTGCCTTTGGTCACTCCTTCGACTCAACTTGATGGTACGCCATTCCAACATGCTCATACGTCTTTGAACTTTTATGACTTGTACTCAAGTAATTCCCGATCATTAAATAAGATCTTTGTCTTAAGACTTTGTAGATTCCGTTGACGTTGAATCTTTCATTAACTTTGAGAAACTTTGATCTTTCTTTGACTTTGTATAACTTAGAACTTTTCGGGAAGTCTTTGACGTAAGTATGAGCATGTGGAATCAGGTGTTGGTGGTGAAGTTCCTGCAAGAAAATGGTTAGTGATAAACAACCGGCACTTACAAGTGAGAAACAGAATTTTTCACCCTCGCAATGTGGTTACTCCTTCTGCCCCTCACCATGGCCGTTCCTAATCGGATGCCCCCGAAGGAGCTAACTCAGAAAGTACCGGAGTACCCCAACGATTAGGTGAGTCGTACGAGATCACCCTACGACTGTAGACCGTCCGGCACTTACAGGTTTGGAGTTAGAATTCGTCAACAGCATAGTGTGAAGACTCCTTCTAATCCTAGCCAAGGCCGTTCCTAATCGGATGCCCCCGAGAGGGCTAACACTGACATACATACGTACACCAACGATTAGGTGAGCCGCTGGAGATCACCCCGCGACTGTAGAATGCACATGGAACGTCACCGAACACACTAAGCGTAACCCACAAGGAGTTACCGAAGTGACCTGCTGTCAGGGCTGTTTGATGTTGACCCTGGCAGGATTTCCGTTCAATCATTGAGAAAACACCTAAGTGATTCCTCTCATAAACGTTCTCGGCAGATTGCTAAGATCTGCGAAGGACTCGATAATTTACAACTGGTGTCCATTGATGTAGAACAACCAGTGTAAGAAAACTAAGTGTTCCTAAGAGATCTTTGATGAATCTCGAGGCTCTAGACTCGATTAGTGCACCTATGGTTTCCTATGCGGAGATTGGGGCAGGGTCTCCTGTTTCAATATCAACCAACTCTAAGAGAAGGTCGATAGATTATACCGGTTCCCCGTGAGAATGAAACAAGTATCTTTTGAGAGATACCTGAGTGGCTAGAAGGTTTAGTGCATTGCGTCACTGGGTCCATGACGTCTTATCTTCAATACCGATGTTACTTTTGTAACAATCAGTAGCAGATGAGGTGTACCCGGTGTCTGCCCTAAGGTTGAATATATGGAGGGCTCATTTCTTTTCACCCTTTTCTTTTCATTTCTTTTTCATTCTTCAACCCCTTCTTTCCCTTTCATTCATACCCCTTCTTTTGTATCATACCTAAGGACTTCTATTTCTAGACTATGGGAGTTGTCCTTGGGTAGATCCCTCCGGCTCTGGCGGATCATAGGACATTTTCCTATCCTTAATCACCTTATAACTCCATGTCGCCATAAAACCATTTGCTGAAAATCTCTCGAAGTGTTTTATGAATATAAAACACATTTGGTTAACACCTCGAGAGTTTTACTTTTTCAGAAATACTCCCCCTTCACATGTGCTCGTCATTGTTTAAGATAAATTTGCACATGCAGGGTAGAGTGGGCACTTTTAGAATTGATCTACTCTTAATAGACTTGTACCCGAGGGACACGTTTACGTTGCTAGTTAAAGGGATCCATTATCAGCTTTTAGGTGATAACTAGCCCTAATAACTAACTTGATGTTGTTAACATTCCTCAAAGAGGAAGTTAGACCCGTCATAGTACTTATCTACTAAGAGTTTCTCGAAAATGGTACTATCTATTCAGACAAGTCCTTATCGGACAAGTCCTTTCGATTACTAACATTTGTTGTACCGTCAATTCTTGGGTGATATCTGAGTCGAGCTCACATGAGATTCTTTAACTTTTATTCATATTTTGATCACTTTTTAACTTTTCTCCCCCTCAAAAATAGCATATCAAATGTTATTTTTGAAAACTTTTGATTAAAATATGCCGTTTTGACTCTTACGGGGAGAATTGAACAAGAACAACGTGATTGTTTTAGCAAAGATGTTTTTCAAGTACTCCCCCTCAAATGTTGCATTATATTTTGAAGGTTTTGAATTTTCGAGGGAATACTTGTTCTTTTGAGCAGAATTATGAAAATCTTTGAAAATTTGATTAATTCTACTCAAAAGTAAGAAGCCTTCGCTCCTTATATGAGGATTGAGGCACTGATGCGTACCTCAGGGTCCTTTCTTTACAAGTTCGGGTTGTGCACTGTTATGTGTGCACAAACCATAATGTTTTTAGCAAAAGTGCACGAAGAATCTTTAAACCTTTGTTTGATTACGCACTTTCCTATCTTTGAAGAACGAGTCCTTAGCTGAAATACTAAGAAGTCATAGTTGTTTGAATAAAAAATTTGTTTTCCTTTAACAAAAATACTCCCTCTCAAATAATGAAGTTTATTCGAGAGATAGCCTTCTTGAGCAGAATTTTGAATTGTATTTAAAAAATACTTTTTGAAAAATTCATGGGTTGATTCTGCTCAAGGTTTTAGAAAACATAATCAAGTATTATGCAACAAAGAATGCTTGAGTATCAGATTAAACAACAACCTTGGGAACCCATTTCAGCACGGCGCCAACGGGTTTGCCACAATTTGAAATACATTGATAGGTTGTGTCAATCCGATTGAAAGATGTTGAATTCCAACGAGAACTAAAAAAAACTTTTGTTCAATTTTGAATTACCACTCGTTGAATAAATGGAAATTTAAAACTCTTTTTTTCTGTTGAAAGTTGTTTGAGAAACCCGATGTCTCTCGTTTGAGTTTTAAAATCTGAAGAAGAAGATTTCCATCTAGAGTTGAACCTCATGTGTTCTTATTGAAGATTTGTGATGAATGGAAACCTTCCGGTATTTGGGATGTTCAGAGACATTCTTTTATTGCAGCCAAAGCATTCCAGATATTGAAAATTTGAAAGGTTTTGAACAACTATGCTTTGGTTTCCACACCTGTTTTACCGGTGTAAAACGAGAGTGTAGAGTTTGAAAAACTTGTTTCTCATCAATTGAATCCTTTTCCATGTTTAGCCATTCGAAACGTTTAACCCTTTAACCTCAAAATAGGTTCCATAAGAAACATTTTGACAATTGTTGAAAATTTGACTATCATAGGGATAACATGTACTTGCACAGAAAGAAATGCATCAGGCACAAACAAGTATACAGGTGAATCAAAAACTCATTCTAAATCTTCCTAAGTGCTCAGAAATCTCAAATAAACACACAAGATCACATAGTAACTCATTTTTCACTCGAAATTTTCCGATTATTAACATGGTTTGGGGTTATGATTTGAGACTTTGCATGCAGATTAGCATCATAATGCCAGAATATTTCACAAACAAATGTCCTAGTAGTTGCAGCAAAGACCTCTACATCTTAAACCCCTAAATTCAAACTTAGGTTATTTCTAATCATGTAAAAACCTAATCGAGCATTTTTTTTAGTGTTCTCTAAGGCTATATGAACTGATTTATTAGACAAACTACACATAAAAAATGCCGCAATCGGTAATTACTTAAGCCCTAGTTTCTGATTATGCCTTTTTGACCTTTGAAATCATTTGAAACATTTAGGGAATAATTAGACAACAACCATGAAGGAATTAAAAGCTCACTATCATGGGAAAAGATCGAGGATAAAAAATTTGTTAGACTGATTTGTTGACCTTTTTACGTATGTGTGCTCCTTTTTGAGAACATTTGTGGAGGACAAGAATTTAATTTCTCCCCCTCGAATTAGCATTTACTTTGTGAAACCTTTTTGCACATTTTAATTCGAGAGATCATAGAATTATTTGAAAATGAGTTTTCAATCCAAATGATGAAGAAACATCTTATTCATGAAGAATTGTGGTGAGGTGTGCAAACTTCATGATTGTGAAACTTTTCTCCCCCTCAAAACATGTTCCATGTTGACAATTTAAAGCAAAATATGTTTTAATGGAGGAACATAGTTTTGAAGATAAGAAGTTTGCACATACCTAGAGTAATCACAAATCAAACAGAAAATGATAAAGAAACATGATTGTACCCGTGTCAAATGTTATTCATCATCACCGAAGGACATGAAGACTAGATCAGGTCGTTGAAAGAGTCGAACCGGAAATGAAAGTCTAGCTCCTATGTAGCTTTCCAGTTGTCTGATCTGATCACGCCTTTTCAATCATTCCTCAATGGAGCGATATAAGAGATTAACTTCCCCTAAT
>LBNU01010750.1:22918-39873 GCA_014162995.1 Artemisia annua | reverse complement strand
CTTTAAAAATATGGCCTCAGAACGCCACACTTAGAAAGAACCTAATCTATACATTTCTGATGATAAAAGTATTTTTATGGTCCTTGGAAATTAAAGTTATCACCAAATGGTCCTTGGGTGTGAAATTTGGATGAAATTACAAGTTTGGTCCCCTGTACCTTTGAAGACTTGGCCAGTTTTTAGTCCTGGATATTCAGAAAAGTGGAAAAAAGTTATACAAAAGGTCCTCAACTATTTATCCTTGGCAAGTTTTACCTTGTGACAACTTTGGAAAAGTTAAATTCAGACCCTCAAAAATCAGCTTTTACATAAATGGTCTTGTGGAACGGACCATTTGTGTTATTTACTAAAACCCCAAAAACAAAAAACCACACACATCCCTTTGGCCCCATCCCTTTTGCTGGCCCAACCACAAGCTCAACCCACCAACCTCTTTGTTATAAAAAAGCCGCACCCCGTCCACAGTACCTTCCCCCCTTTCGTTCCACTTGCAACTCTGCAACCTGTCACTCCCACCATCTCACTTGCTCCACGCCAAGTACATATCCACCACCCCTACCTTAGCCCCACAACATACCCCAGCATTAATTACCCCACTGCAACAAGATACACAGACCAATTTGGCAGGATTAGCCAATTTTCCCCCAAATCCATTTGAACGGCCAGGATTGATTTAAAGCCATCCAAAGGGCTCTCAGAAGAGAGTGGAAAAGAAAGAAGATGTGCCAGAGTCTATTTAAGTAAAGAAGAAAGACAGAGAAGGAGTTTAGTTAGTGTAGAATAGGTTTATAGTCAGTGTAGTTAATGTCGAAATTATTAATAAAACTCTGTTTCTAGTGTAATTTATTCCTCCCAGTCAGTGTAATTCTCAGCTTAATCAGTGTAACTCCTTTGAAGTTTTATATAATTAACAAAGTTTCAAGTTCTATATAATAAATTCAGTTTATGTTTGAATTTCACCTAAAAATTCTCAAATGCCACTCTCCATCGATGATTAAAGTTTGTTGTTTTAAACCTTGTGAGCTCAAATTTAAGACCCACTGTTAAGCTTTTATAATTTCCTAAGCTTTCTGTTCAGTTTTTAATCAAAAACAAAAAATAAATAAATATTAAAGAAAAAATCTACTGAAAATAAAATTAAGGTTCAAGAAGAAGATGAGCATGGAGCATGGAATCTTGGATGAGCCATGGGTTAGTGCTTATTGGTAAAGCTTTAGGAGTGCGTTTTATGGTTCTTGGTACCTTGGTTCTGTGCTACTGCGACAATCTGTAAGATTCATTTGCAACTTTTGCTTTTTACTGTGCACTAGCTTTATTTACTGCTTATATTTGGTGTTCTGTGCTTCTAGGTGATGTTAGTCATTAATTTTGCTTTACATTACCTTGTTAGTTCAGTAATTTAATTGTGCTCCTATTTTTCATATTCACTGCCCATCTTCTAAGCATTATTAGTCAATTCATAGGAGTTTGTGTTTAGATAGGGGGGGGTTGGGTTTTAAAAATTTTTTTTGTAGTTCTATAAGTTTATAGTATCATTTTATGAGCTTCTGAATCAGAATTGATGCTTAAATCAGTCATCTGCATTAAAAACCAATAAAACTAGTGTTTTAAGGAATGTTTGGTTCTGTGTTGTTCAAATGGTTCCCCTGTGTTTCAGTTGAAGTCTTTGGTAATTACATGTCATTTTAGGTCCTAATAACACAGTCAAAGTTTAAAATCCATCCCTCATTTGCAGAAAAGTCAATTTCACTTATAAATCCCATGTGTGAGTTCACTGTTGGATTTTAAGGTCTCTTGATTGCTTATTCCAGTTCACTATTAGTTTTTTTTAGCTTTAGGTCATCTCATTTTAGCTTAAAACACCAATTTCAATCATTAGATTAGGATCCAAAAACTCATTTTAGTCAAACTTTCATCAAAGTTCAAAAAGTCAAAATTGCACTTTGAGCAAAAAATCCCATAATGGCAAGAATTGTTTAGAATTTTGTTCTTGGATTCAGGACTTGAACTTTTTACCTATTGATGTCTCCCACCTAAGCTTTGGAATCCCACCATTTGCTTATTTTTGTGATTTTTCTTGTGGGCCCCACAATTCCCCAAACACAGCTGCAGGGCATGAACTTCCCCTGTGCAGCAGCAACACAACCCAGCTGCCTCACTTTTGTGGGTCCCACAGGCCACCACAGTGGGTCCCACAGGTCATACTTTGGTTCTTTAGACTCACCACATAGCTAACTTTACATTCCAAGCATAATTTTGAGCTTAAGCTCACTGGGTCCCACCTAACTCAGCCCTTAAACCTTGTCCCATTTCTGTGTGATTTTCAGTATTTGGATATGCTTATTTTGGCTTATTGGCTTATTCAGTGGTATCCTTATGTTGCTTTGGAATCATTTCAGTCCATTTCACTTGTTTGAACTTATTTTCATTACTGTGGACCCCACATAAGTCCATTTCAGCTTATTTCCTAGTTAAGTCAAGAAAAGTCAACTATCAAAGCCAATAAGCACTCACAGTGCTTATTTTTGAGTTCTAAACTAGTTGTTTTTACAAAAGTCTCTTAATTTTAGTTATTAAAAAGTTTTGTAAAAGAAAAATCCAGAAAAACCAATAATAAAATAAGTGATAGTTTCTATTTAATATAATTTAGAATTTCATTTTTCTTTTTAAATTTTTATTAAGTACTTATCTGTTTTTATAATTTTCTTAAATTCCTAGTATCTTAAAGTATTTGTATAAATTTTATTAGAATTTTCTCTGTTCATTTAGTATTAACTAGAATTAAAAATAGTTTAATTAATAATTAGTTAATATTAGTAATTAAATAGTTTTAATAAATTTTTGTTAAACAGTAGTATAATTTTATATTTTTCCTAAGTTCTAAATAATATTTAGCACTTCTGGTAATTTTCCCATAATTTCTACTGTTAATTTGGTAATTTTTAGATTTAATTTTAATTAAAACAGTTTAATTAGAAAAACCAAAAAGAAAATAGTTTTAGTGTTTAAAATTAATTTCAGATCCATTTTCATAATTTTTCTAGTTTATACATTGTTTAGAATCTGTAAAAAAAAATTGTATTTTTAATTTTCTCTTTTCATTTTCTATTTTTCTTATTTAATCTAGTTTAATTAACCTTTATATAATAGTTTAGTAATTAATTAATAAAAGATCCAAAAAAAGACAAAAATAGTTATTTTTATTTTTGATATTTCTTTTAAGTCATTTTAGATTTTTAGAAATTAATTTTGCAAATTTTTAGTGTAATTTGTAATCTTAATCCTTTTTAGATTAGTTTTATTAATTAATTAATATTTAAATATTAAAATAATCAAAAAAATATTTTTCTTTTTAATTTAATTTTCTTTTAATTTTAAGTTTGTAAAAGTTTCATTTTCACCCCTTCTAGTTTTCATTTGTTCATAATTTACCTTTTTCATTTACGTGATTAATCTGTCTGTATTAGGTTTTCCCAAATCCTAATTCTGTTTCCATGTAGTGTAGAATTTTGTTATTTATCATTTCCATTAGTGTAATCAACTCCAAATAATCATTCTCAATCTGGTTACTGTTCCCAATCACTCATTCCCAAAACGTTTCAGAAACACAATTTCAATCTCGCTGGGACTTAACGACCCGTGAGTACACTGTGCTTTCAACGGATCATACATTGATCACTCTCTCCCTCATTTGACTTAGTTGACCACACCTGGTTGACTGGTTAGTTTGAGAAGAGTCAATTATCAATTACACGCAAAAGTTTTAAAAGAAAATCAATTAAAAACCGGTAAACTATTCAACCCCCCTTCTAGTTTTCCACAATTGGCATCAAGAGCTACGTTACTCAAGTTTTTAATATATTGTATTTTAAAACTTGGAACGATCCATGGATTTTGAAAACTTTAAAGAAGGGCAATCTATGCAAAGACCACCACTATTTGAACCAAATGGTTTCATATATTGGAAAAACCGCTTTGAAACTTATGTAAAATCAAAAGATATAGATCTATGGTATATTATTATTGAGGGTGATCACAAGGCTACTTTTAAGGATATTGGAAGTGGTCGGGATGAGGATAGTTCTCTTACTAAACATAGTGATGACCAAAAGAAACTAATTGCTAAAAACAATGAAGCTAAAATGATGCTTTATAATGCTTTACCAAAGAAAGAATATGAAAGAGTCTTTATGTGCAAAACCGCTAAAGAAATTTGGCAATCACTAATAATTACTCATCAAGGAAACTCACAAGTTAAGGACAATAAAATTGATCTCCTTGTCCAACAATATGAACAATTTTCTATTCCCGAAGATGAGACTATTGATAGTGCATTTGCTAGATTTAACACTATTATTACTTCACTTAAAGCACTTGATGAATCTTTTTGTAGCAAGAATTTTGTCAGGAAATTCCTTAGAGCACTCCATCCAAAGTGGAGAGCAAAGGTGACGGCTATTGAAGAATCTAAAGATCTTTCAAGCATGTCACTTGACGAGCTAATTGGAAACCTCAAAGTTCATGAAATGGTAATGGAAAAAGATTCGGAGATAGTCAAAGGCAAGAAAGAAAGGATTAAGTCCATTGCCTTGAAAGCTAGAGTTGAATCAAGTGAAGACGAGGAATCAAGTTCGGATAGTGAAGATGAAGAATATGCTATGGCGGTTAGAGACTTTAAGAAGTTCTTTCGAAGAAGAGGAAAGTTTGTAAGGCAACCTAAAGATGAAAAGAAATTTTCACGAAAAAGTCATGATGACAAGAAAGTCAAAAATGAAAGAAAGTGTTTTAGATGCGGAGATACAAATCATTTAATAGGAGAATGCCCAAAACCACCCAAAAACAAAACTCAAAGTGCTTTTGTAAGTGGTGCTTGGAGTGATAGTGAGAATGACGATGAGGAGCCAAAAAATGACGAGGTAGCTCTTATGGCTCAAGACTCAAATGAGGTACATTCCGATTCATCTTTCTCTTCTATTGATGATGACACTTTACAACAACAATACAACAAACTTTGTGAGTTAAGTTTGAAAATCATAAACAAAAACAAATTTTTGAAAACTAAAAAGGAATTTTTAGAGAATGAAGTTTATGAATTAAAAGAAAAAGCTAAACGTTTAGAAAAGAGTAAAAACATTGACAAAACATGCAAATCATGTCAAGAGTTTAAACTTGAAATCGAGAAGCTTAAGATCACACAAGAAAATTTTATTAAACAAAACTCAAAATTTAAGAAGTTTGATAAAAGTATTAGTTGTGCGGATGAAATAATGAAACTCCAAAAATCACCCTTTGATAAAACGGGGCTAGGATTTATGAAGTCAGGGTCAATAAGTAATTTAAGAAACAAGACGAAAAAGAACAAGAAAAGGAAAAAACACCTGCAGCATCCCACGGAACAGACAGAACCAACGATTTGGTTCCGTCCGTTGGACCCATTGGTTCCGTAGGAACTGCAGCAGAACAGAAAACTTTAGCAACCAACCGCAATGAATTTGTTAAAGTTACAAAGAAGTCTAGCACTAGTTCAACAGAAACCAAACTTAAACCAACCATTAAAATAGGAGTGGGACTTGCTAAAAATGAATTTAGAACTAGAACTACCCAAACAAGACAAAAAACACCTATATCCAAACGTCCCTTTCCAAAAAGCAACTGCAACACATAACCCTATTTTCAAAATAGTTGGGGTCAAAATTTACCTAGACAACATCAAGTTCCAAATTATTTATCTTGGAACCCATATCCACCATTTCCTTACATGAATCAAGGTAATGGTATGTTTAACCAAAATGGACCCATGAGATATTGGGGACCAAATGTTTGAGTGCTTGTTACAAAATAGGTTTGCTTGAAAGTGTGTTTGGAACCGGACGAATGGATCAAAGATAGTGGTTGCTCAAGACACATGATGGGAAACAAAAGTCTTTTCTCAACATATCAAGTTTACGATGGAGGTAATGTCACCTTTGGTAGCAAGCTTAAAAGTAAAATCATCGGAAAAGGTACTATCTCTCATGACTCTCTATCTATTGATGATGTTGCTCACATTGACAATTTAGGTTTTAATCTTCTTAGTGTTAGTCAACTTTGTCGTAAAAAGTATAACATCCTCTTTAGTGAAAACGAAAGTAAAATACTTAAAAATGGGATAACAATAGCTAAAGGAGTTCTTAAGAACAATGTATACGTCATGAAAATTGATAAAACATCTAGAGATAAACTTTGTCTTACCTCATTAGATGAAACCTCAACTCTTTGGCATAGACGCTTAGGCCATGCTAATATGAGACTCATTCAATCTCTTTCTTCTAAAGAATTAGTTAGAAACCTTCCCAAGTTGAAATACGACCAACACTTTTGTGATGCTTGTAAAATTAGTAAACAAGTTCATAATAGCCATAAGGCTAAAAATATGGTGTCCACATCTAGGTGTCTAGAACTTTTGCATATGGATTTGTTCGGTCCATCCGCTATACAAAGTTATGGAGGTAACTTCTACACTTTAGTTATAGTAGATGATTTTTCGCGATATACATGGACAAAATTCTTGAAAAGTAAAAATGAAGCTTTCGAACAATTTGAATTTCTTAGTAAGAAAATTCAAAACCAATTAGGAAATTGCATTATATCAATTAGAACGGATCATGGTAGAGAATTTGATAATGAAATAAAATTTGGTGAGTTTTGTAATAAAAATGGCATAAAACATAACTTTTCGGCTCCTCGTACTCCTCAATCTAACGGTGTAGTAGAACGTAAAAACCGGACACTTCAAGAGATGAGTAGAACAATGCTTAACGAACAAAATATCCCACAAAAGTTTTGGTGTAATGCCGTTGACACATCAACTTATATTTTAGACCGAGTCCTAATTAGACCATTCTTAGATAAAACTCCGTATGAATTATATAAAGGCAAAAAGCCAACATTAGGATACTTTAAAGTATTTGGGAGTAAATGCTTCATACTTAACACCAAGGACTATCTTACTAAATTTGACCCAAAGTCTTACGAAGGTGTATTCCTTGGATATTCTCAAAATAGCAAAGCCTACATTGTCCTAAATAAAGAAGCACTAAGATTCGAGGAATTGTTGAATGTAACATTCGATGAAAGTCCACCTCCATCTAAGACATCACCTTTGGTAGATGATGACTTAGTTGAAAGTCAAGCTGTTGAAAATATAAATGATTTAGATAATGATAAGGAAGATGAACTATTAAATAAAGAAATAGTTAACATTAAAGAATCCAAAAGTCATCCATTAGATAGTGTAATCGGTAAGCTTAACGAAAGAACCTTAAGATCAAAAGCTCAAAATGAAAGTAACTATTTTTGTTTTATATCAACCATTGAACCTAAAAGTATAAACGAAGCTATAAAAGATGAATCTTGGGTAATAGCTATGCAAGAAGAATTAAATCAATTTATTAGAAATGATGTTTGGACACTTGTTCCTCAACCAAAGAATCAAACGATAATTGGAACAAAATGGGTGTTTCGAAATAAAATGGATGAAAATGGAGTTGTATCTAGAAACAAAGCTAGGCTAGTAGCACAAGGTTATAATCAACAAGAAGGCATTGACTACGATGAAACTTTTGCTCCTGTTGCTAGGCTCGAGTCTATTAGAATCTTACTTGCATATGCATGTGCACATGGCTTTAAACTTTTTCAAATGGACTTCAAAAGTGCATTCTTAAATGGTTTTATTAATGAAGAAGTATATGTTGCTCAACCACCGGGTTTTACCGACTTTGAAAAACCTAATCACGTATACAAACTTAAAAAGGCTTTGTACGGTCTTAAACAAGCTCCAAAAGCATGGTATGATCGACTTAAGACTTTCCTAGTTAATCATAAGTACACCATGGGCTTAGTTGATAACACTCTCTTCACTAAGAAAAAGGAATCACACATTATTATAGTTCAAATATATGTTGATGATATTATATTCGGTTCAACTTGTCAAGACCTATGTGACGATTTCTCTAAAATCATTCATGATGAGTTTGAGATGAGCATGATGGGAGAACTTAATTTTTTCTTAGGACTTCAAATTAAACAATTAGAAGACGGGATATTCTTCAACCAATCTAAATACATAAAATACATGCTTAAGAAATTTGGTCTAGAAGATTGTAAACCTATCAAAACACCTATGTCCTCGGAAACCAAACTCACAAAAGATGAGGAAAGTGAATCCGTAGATAACACTAAATATAGGGGTATGATTGGTAGTCTACTTTATCTCACGGCTAGTAGACCCGACATTATGTTTAGTGTTTGCTTATGTGCTCGCTTTCAAGAAGATCCCAAAACAATCCATCTCGAAACCGTAAAAAGAATCTTTAGATACATCAAAGGCACTACACATCTAGGATTATGGTATCCCAAAGGAACGGATGTTGAAACCATAGTGTATGCCGACTCGGATCATGCCGGTGACTATGTTGATAGAAAAAGTACAAGTAGTATTTGTACTTTTGTTGGACATTGTCTCACCTCATGGTTCTCCAAGAAGCAAACAGCCCTCGCAATATGAACAACTGAAGCCGAATACGTATCGGCCGGAAAAGCATGTCAACAAGCTCTTTGGATGAAGCAAGCGGTCGTGGACTACGGAATTATAACTAAAGACATATCTATTCTTTGCGACAACAAATGAGCCATCGGCCTTAGTAAAAATCCAGTCCAACATGCTCGTACAAAACACATAGAAATCCGTCATCATTTCCTTCGTGATAACGTTCAAAAAGGAAACATCTCTATTGAGAAAGTATCCTCCGAAGACAACATAGCCGATATCCTCACAAAACCCCTTGTCCGCAGACTTTTCAATCTTCTTAGATTAGGACTAGGACTTATGGAAGCTACTTCATAAAAACGTTAGATTAAATCGTAGAAATATTAAAACAAAAATTCCTGATTTTTCCAGGTTTGGCGGAACCAACGATAACAAAGGGCGGATCCCTCTGTTTGGTTATGTCCAATCCGTGGAACTCCTGCACAGATTTTCTCTTTTATAGATTAAAACCAAACAACCTTTTATCTTCCACCACTAACCACAAGCAGTTACTATTCACTTCCATACCCATCTACACTCGAAAAATAAGTGCTCCAATTCAGCCATTCTTCATTCCTAACATCATTGTAAGTATTCTTAACACAATTGCTTTCCTGATCTGTGTCTAGGAAATTCTATTTATGCACTAAAACTTAAAAACTTGGGCTTATGCTTAAACCTAGGAAATCATGTAGAACTTATCCTATAAATAAAACTAATTATGTTTTTCATTAGCTAGGAATTGCATCTTATAGAACATTATCACATGATGCGTGGTTTTGTGACCTTACAACAGGTTTTACCTCTCGAGGGATCTCGAAAGGCTTACAACCCCACCAGGCAGTGTACCTGACCGATGTAGTATAGGATAGTGGTAAGTACGGGGGATTGATCGTTCTCTCACAGGGAATAGTGTTCGTTAGGATAGAATAGCTAATCTAATAGGTCTAAGGGTGGAAGGAAGATTCTTTTTGTGTTTTTATATTTTTTAGAAAGCAAGTAAAATCTCGGTTTTTAGAGGAAGGGCGGAATTAGTTGCTAGTCAACTAACCCAAGTTTACTACTTTAAATTAAAATAAAATAAATATCTAAACTATTGTGGTTGTGAAAACAATATGGAGAAAATTGTGTTTACTTAGATTTCATTACTCCCTAACTATCTTTTACCGGTTAATTGATATGTGTGTTACTTGTGTGGTGCCAGTTTTCTTCAGCCTAACATCGATGAAAGAATCATCCCAACAAACAACAACACACACCAATTAACCAATAATTAATAGTTAGGTTTCATTAGATCTAAGCAAACACTAGAGAATTTAGCTACTCATGTTAATTGAAAGACAAGCAAGATAGATAGACAACCAACACATAGACATATTGATTGAATTAAAGTGAAGACTTATCTTTAATTAAGCATGAGGGTTCCAAGGGTTGGAAACCCTAAAAGTCACAGGAAATTCGTCTTTAGGGTTTGCCCTAAAAGTTCTCCACAAAGTTCCACATATAATGAATGAAAATTTGGAAAATATATATAGAAAATAAGTTCGGACGGCGTCAGCTTATAGGGCCTGACACCGTCAGCTCGCCGCCATTAGGGTTCTCAGATGGCCTAGATCCATTTGGGACGTGGCCAGCTTGTAAAACTCTCTGGGCCGTCTCTCTTTAACTTAACACGTGATGGCCTACATCTTCTAACACCTGACGTCGTCAGGTGTAAATTCTTGAAATCTTTCTGGCCTGTCGTTTGATAATTGAATTCCACTCTTTTGTCATCCTTACTGACGGCGTCACCTTGTGACTCCTGACGCCGTCAGGTTGTAATTTCCAGCTTCTTTGAGATTTTGTCATTTTCTTCACTTTTATACTCCAAAAACGTCCGAATATGCATGTTTTCCAGAATTCCTCTCAAAAGTACCTAAAATGACAAAAGGAACGATTTAGGGCAATATTTGATCACATTTATACGAATTAGGGCTTAAATGACCCCCTAAAAGCGTAACACTTTTCGTCTCATCAAATACCCTTACACTTGAGATTTGCTTGTCCTCAAGCAAATGAGCTTTTATTCCAATCAAAATATGAGTTAGGGGTCATTTAACACGAATATAAAAGTAATTACAACAAATAGTTATTAGACCCTAATCATAACAAGCACGGAAATCATACACTAGCACCTCACAAATAGTGTTTGGATTCTCACATCTCTCAAATGTCATAAAGTTTAAATCTCAAAAATGGAAACGGAAAATAACACTCACTACCTGTCATAGCAAATAGATTACCATAGGCTTGGGAAAGGATCAATTACTCCTCAACTAGGCGTAAGCACCTAAGATAAACTATCAAAGAGGTCTTTCCAAAGGGTTGTAACGTAAGGTGTAGGGATATGATAAACACGGTTTGGTTGGAATAAAGGGTATTTTAGTGGTGGCGAGTTAATTATCATGATCAAATACATGCACTATACATCGTTGCTTAAGTCAAGACTCGACTCAATCTTAGTCTAAAAATGAAAGAACAAAAACTAAAAAGAACGTAAAAGGAAATGGGATGGTAGTCCGTATGTTTTTCTTCTTTCTTTTTCATATTTTTTTGTATTTTTCTTGATTTTTTTTTTCATACACTCTTACCCTACCATCCAAAATAATACATCATAGGGGATTTGCATTCCCCTTACACTTGAATCTTTACATAACTTAACAATCACTATTCTAATGACTCGAATTAAGATAATCGAAAAACTTGGAGTACTTTTTAAATATTTAGCACGTATGGGGGTAATAATGTTGTTCTTCCCCATTACTTCATTACACTAGTACTTTACCCATGAGTCCCAATCGTCCCAAAACAATATGTACAAGGATATGACTTAACTTAGCAACCATGTTAATTGACCGGATTAATTAACTAAGGGGGGTTTAACAAATGTTTCACAATAATGCACCCAAAGGGTGGGTGCAGTTACAAGGGTAGGCTTAAGCGATTTGGGTGTACATTTAGTGGGGTGTAAACAAATTCCACTTTGAGTAAGATGCTCAAAGGTCGAAACAAAAAGATAGGCTCGGAGGGCAACGTAGGGATCGTGTACCAAAATGGATACAACGCAAAGGGTGTGGGAGGAATTACTTGACCAATTGTAGCCAACGTAATTATAATAATATCGGTGTAAAAAATAATGGGTTAATCCTAATGCTCTTATCCATGTAGTAAATTTTAACTACAGGAAATGTTGTCTCACTTTGTGGATTTGAGATGGGTCCTAACGCAAGTTCTAGAATCTAAATGCTACCGGTACCACCATCATAGCACCAAAGATGGATGCTTTTCCTACCAATTCTAGGGGGAACCTACATATTTGGGGTGGAAAATTTTTTAGTGGTTACGGCTTGTGCTAGTCATTACAAATTCCCTATCCATGAGACGCCTTATTAAGATCAAGGTTCACTTCTTAAATGTTGTAAAAATTTGTTAAATTGGCGGCTAAAATTGCCCTAACAAACAATTTCTCTTGTTTTATTAAAGATTTACTATCAAACAAAGCAAAAACATCAAGCATAGGTGGTATTCTCAACGGTGCTTTCATTTACCCCTTACACTCTAAAACCGAACATTGTCCCCTTATGTTCAAATAGAAGATGTAAAGTAAATAAAATGAAAGAATGAAATCATAATACTCCCCCTGAATCGTAGCATGATAGTAAAAGTAACATGGGTTAGATCTTCTTCCAAGGAGAGATGACTATTGCGTCAAAGCTTCGCCTTCCAAAATATAAATCATCTTCTTGTCCAAACTAAACACGTTAACCTCGAAAAAGAATAAAAGACCAAACCTCGCATAAAATCGCAGTAATATCTAGTATAATAGGGATATAATGCTTGTGGAAGAATATTTTCGCAGATCCATGGAGATATTAGTTAAAGAATTAACCAAAACTTTTTATGTTTCCGGTAAGAAAACAAAATTTCCAAAAATTGCAGGAAAAATTATAGCTGACGCCGTCAGGTTGTAATGCCTGGACGCCGTCTGAAATGATCTGACGAATTCTCATGTTAATTTCTTGGGGGAAAAATTCTGGAAAAACTTAGAGCTTATTCCTGGAATTCCTGCAAAAAATTCATTATGACTCGATACAAGCATTTGACTCTAGGACAAATATAATATGTATGTTATTTACATTGTTATGATTCATGTTTTCATTCGTTTATAAACCGAGTGTTAGGATTTGCCGGCTTACACTTAGCTTTTGCAAAATACCTTTATATGTAGTTAAAGACGAAGTTAAAAACAAAATTAAAGCATTTTCACAAGTTAGTTTGAAGCGAGTGTGAGTGCAGTTAACAAGGAAATTAACTTTACGATGACGGAAGACAAATGTAAGAATCAAGTTATATTGTAAGACACGACCGAAAAACCAAAACAAAACATGGGTTGCCTCCCAAGAACGCTTTTCTTCATTAACGAGTCTGTGAAGTGAGCTAGATAACAGTCCACGTACGTTACGTGACTGTGTCGTTGGGTGCTCAGTTCCTAAGTCAATCATCATTTTCCGGTTTGTACTACTGGCCCTAAGTTTGCAAAACAATTCCCTTATAGAAACCGAAAATGGCTGCTGTTCCATAGGAACATAGTCTGAGTGCCGTACGTCGTGAGCCTCATCAGTGGGCCTATATACAACCGCTTGTTGAGTCCTTACTCAATGTTTGCAAGTGTGGTACTTCTCATATCTGTGAAGTGGCGCATTTGTAGTTCACTCATCGGTTCACATCCCTTAATCATGTGACTATCCCTTTAAGGAAGGTTGTGACAACTGGCAAAATAGGGAGCTATTTAAAAACCGCATTACTTTAAAATTTAATGACTTTGAAATATTTATAAGTCTATTCGCGATAAGTTGTAAACTTTAAATCGTGATTTCTAAAATTCGTGGTTTCTATGGATTATGAATTGGAATTTATGAATTTGATATGGAACATATGTGGTGATTTATTTTTTGAGATCGTTATTAGGCACTACGTTGACTCCGGCACTAGGATAACCTAACAAACTTGAATATTTTAAATTTACGAGTTGGTTTATATATTTGTTGAACGTATCGTGGAGTTTTTAAATATTTTCGAGAACGAGTAATTGTGTTACGGAAAACCCGTTTAATAATATTACATAAACTTTAAAGTATTCGTGGCCAATATTAGAACAAGAGGACTAGAGGGACTACTTTTGAAAAATTGGGGTTTAATAACCCTAACCCTAACCCTTTCACCCTCATAACCCATTTCTTCCACTCTCCTCTTCCTCCCTCTTGTCGCCGCCTACTGCCACACCCACGGCACCACCACCGCCGACCACCACAACACACCACCACCATAAATCGACTCCCCATCTCATCCTCCACTAGATCCACTCATACACGCGCCCCAAACACCCTTTTTCATCTCGTTTAGTCACGAAAACCACCACCATCTTGCTCATTTTCGAAGTTTGTCACGTTGTGGTCTTGTAAAACGAAGGTGAGACGAGTTTTGACTCGTGTTTTGATGAAAAACGTGACCCTTGGGTCACGAATTTGGGTCTTCTTTCGGATTCGTGGTTAATAACACAAGAAAACAAATGGGTTTTGATTAAAAATGGTTAAATGGAGATTTGGTATCCGGGTTCTTGATTTTTTGTTGGGTCGAGTAGAAACCGAGAGCCATAGCTCTCGGCTTGGGCTTTTACCGGGCTCGGTTGGTTCTTGATGGGATTTGAGCTTGGTTTTTGATGTTTGATTGTTTTGGGATTGTTATTATTGTGTTTTGGAGGGTTTAGACCTCCCATTGTTGTAGTTTGATTGATGCCGACAACCCAAAGGGGTTCGGTTTGGTTGGTTCGAGCTCGATGGAGCTAGCCGAGACCATAGAGGTCACGGGTGGGGCCCACGAGCCTTAATTGCTAAATGTTGACCCGGGTTTTGACTTGGTAGGTCGACCCGTGGGTTGTGAACTTGAATGGTAAGTCGAAGTGTAACATATGGGATTGTATTGTTGTGGATTATTGGACACTTGGTTTGGCGTGACGAAATCACGTTGACTTACTAGTCAACGATTGATTTTGGCAAAAACGCCGTGACATTTGGACTTGGACAATGAGCCGAGGGTAATGACTCGGACATGTGACCATCTCATATAACTCGATACGAATTATAATCGCGTTGAATAATAAAACTCGTAATATTATTATTAATAATATGGACGTTTATATAAATATATTAACGTGAGAACGTACATATATTTATACAAGCGTGTATATTAAAAATAAAACGATCACGAGTAATATTATAAAAATGTAATGATATATATCATACTATGAAAATAGTATAACAAATGTCGGAAACGTCATTATGGCTAAATAATTATAAACGCCGATATAATATTAAAGTGGATTGACTTTATTTAATAAAATTCTCTCTTTTTGGAAATAAACCGGAAAACTCACGAGTTATACGGGATCGGGGTCACTTGAGTCTAAGTGGACTATATCATTTATGTTACGACTTATGTGCTTGTCACGGATATGTGACGTTAATACATCCATTCTTATAACTAAGTAACTTATTTAATCGACGGATTAAATAGGATTTATTTAGTATATAAGGTGAGTATATTAATGGTTATTGTATCCTACGACGTCCATAGGTTGTGATATGTGTACGAGATTTAAGAGTTACTAAATATCTCGTAGAGTTTATCAAATTGACGAGTTTGATAAGTTTGGCGATGTATTTAGAGAATTTGTTAAATTCGGAAATATACCATATAGTACTCTACGTGCTATGTGCTTTAAGATTGGGTATGATCTTGGAATAATATATTATATAAATAGGTCATGGAAGGATATCCAATCGACGGGTTGGTAAACTTCGAGGATCTATTTAAATAGTATATCGGACTAATATTAGACCCGTAGATTACCATTTTTATTTTGTTGAGTTACGATTCTTGATATGACTTGTGTCGACCCTCCACCCACATGGATACCAAAACTCCAAACTAATATGAGAATAACAAGAGAAATGGATTTTTGGAAAGTAAAGAGGAATACGTTCGGGTTTGGGAATATTTGATTCTTGAGGAAATGATCTTGAAACGATTTTATATTGTTAGGAAGTGCCGAGTCCGTAGTTGCTGTCTTTTGAGTTGTGATACATCTTACCACTTCCGATTTCTTTTGCTGATTTCTGGACTTGAGGTAAGTCATAGCCCCACTTTTACTCTTGAACTTTGTTTTCAATACTTGGGGTGAGAAACGTGCAAATTGTTTTATGTGGACTACTATCGCTTTTATTTTTCTAAAACTTGCTACGCTAAGGAACTAGGATACTGCTTCGACCCTGCCACATAGTGGAGAACCGCGTGTGGACTAGACAAAGGGTAGACGCATTTTGCCATAGTGTGATCACCTATAGGACTTTGATATTTGGTTACCTATAGGCCCTATAGGACTTTGTTGCCTGTAGGGTGCCCCTATAGGAGTTCTGATTCGGAGGTTATCCATCAAGCATATCTTTTTATATCGTATTCTTAGCGTTAATTTTACCTTTATTAATTGTAGTCTACTTTTTAATAGTTGATAATTGCTTTTAATATTAGATTTGTGTAATTACTTAATTTAGCTTTACGTTATTGTTTTAGTTGTTTTATTACATGCTTTCTAGTATAGATTTACTATTCCTCATCCCATATCACTTTATTTATCACTATTCACATCACTCGATCACGAACTTGAACCGTTTTACCATTTCACACCTCGTCGGGACTTAACGACCCGGGGAAAAACTATACTCAACCGGAAAACGCGTGGTTTGACTACTTTGACTATTTCTTGGTTTAAGTTGACTTTCTACCGCGATCATTTTGGCGCCGCTGCCGGGGAGGCGTGAAGCCGTTTATCGATTCGAGTTTGCAGATTAGTGATTGAAGACCCTTCTCCAGAAGTTATCGTCTTGTTTTTTGTGAATATTCTTTTTTTTTCCTAAATATAAAAAAAACACAAAAATATTTTCTTTTTGTTTCTAATATATATAAAAGACAAAAAAAAAATAATAATAATAAGAAAAAGGAATACTTGTCACCAAGTATTCAACAAAACTCCAAAAAAATAAAAATAAAAAAATAATAATAAACATCCTCGGTCTTCCATTGAAGGAGGGCTGTTGTAAACCAAATAAGCTATAACAACAAAAGATAATCGTGAAATCAATTGTTACCCGATTAGCCTATAAAGCAAAACGGTTTTAATTGACGTAACGGTTAACAAAAAGAAAAACAACAAAAAGATTTTCCTTCTTATTTTTACAAAATGTTTTCCAAAAACACCCAAAAAAATATTCAAATCTGTTACCCTCACTCCGTG
>LBNU01010749.1:179481-196235 GCA_014162995.1 Artemisia annua | reverse complement strand
CCACAGTATTATATATCAGACTACCCGCCTTCAAATGACCCTTGAATTCATCTGACAATTGATGTTCAATTTTGTCTTGCATAATGTTCCTGTATCCGGTCTTGGTCCGGTTTATGTTATGTAAATTGTAACTTTTATAATCATCTATAGAGATAAATGACTCGAGTCATAAAGCTCGAGTTGATGATTATACCAGTATTTTTACGTTCTAACTTATTGAAAGTCCAGTTTCTGTACCATTTTTTTTGGGGCGGCAGACAGATCATATAATTTTTGTAGTATCCTATGTTTAGTATAGAGTGAGGGATCCTTTGAAGATAAGTAATGAGACCCTAGATGCTTAAAATAGTGTGGTATAATGAGAGGATTTTGGTGGCAATACCCTCCTCTTTGCTTTCTTCTTGTCTCACCATTGTGTATGCTTTAGCAGGCAGTTGGTAATGTTTGGATGAGTAAACGGCATTTGTCCGCCCTTATGTTGGAATAGCCTACCCCCCCCCCCCCCCCCCCCCTACTCCAGTCCGAGATCAAAAACTGATTGCTTTTTCTTTGATCCCTTTCCCATTGTTTCTACCATTTTTCACAGTTACACAAACACAACACAAATAATGGTGCCTCCAAGTGCATCCAAAACCTCATCCCACAATCCCTGACGTTTGTGATAGTAAACTTTCAACTCGTGGCAGTTATTTGCTTCAATTGTAGCTATACCCCTCAAACATGACTCAATTGATAGATTCTATGAACGGATCAATTTGAGCATAATGTTCTTGTAATTCAGACCACAATTTTGAAGCAGAGTTGATGAAATTCAAATTGTTACCAATCTGTTCACTTACAGTATTCAATATCCATGAGATCAACATATCATTGTTCCTTTCCCAAAGTGCTCTTATCTCAGAATCTCTATTTGGCTCAGCAAACTCTCCAGTGATGATCTTCATTTTGTTCTTTGCATTCAATGCAATCATGAGTGATCTCTTCCAAGAGCTATAATTGTCTGATCCAGTGAGTTTCTTTGAGATGAGAATAAGTCCAGGATGATCTGTTTGGTGGAGAAAGAGTGGATGATTTGATGTGATCTCATCATTAGGTGTCTGAGTTGTTGTTGAAGATGTTCCCGCCATTTTCTTGATTTTGGAAAAAGTTTGTTATGATTGGTGTGAATTAGATGTGATAAGAATGATGTACAGATTGTTCTGACAAAAATGGTGTATTGATTGATGGTTAGTGATGAGTTTGGTAGTTGTTATGGTGGTTATGGCGGTTTTGGGTGGTGGTCAAAGTTTGTTACGGTGGTCAAAGTTGGTTATATTGATCAGAGTTTGTTGTGGATGGTGGTTTTCACCATGGTGCGGAAGACATGCTCTGATACCATATTGGTAAACAGAGAGAGATGAGAGAATGAAGGTGTGGGAAAATTAGTTATCATTCATTCAAATGAGAAATGAATACAGTTACATCTTTTATACATGAAAAGTCAAACTAAAAGTCAAACTAAGCTAATTGATTACAACAAGCTATAAAATCTGTAACTAACTAATTCAATACTCAAAGCTACATAGGTCTGCAGTTCCTTTGAGCTTGGAGATGTAGCTTCAGCTTATGTGGTTGGGTCTTGTTCATGAGTTGCACATGGTTGACTTTATGATTGACTTGTTGCTCTGTTTTGTCTTGAACAAGCTGCTCTGCATCATGTTCTATCTTCTTTAGTTCCTTATCTTTTTAGTATCTATGTCAATTCTTTTGCTTTCTAAGCTATCATTGCTGCATACGGTGGATGTAATAACAGTTCCGAGAATCTAAATCAGCAGTGTTTGCGATTTTGGCTGAGAAATGAAATGTTCTATCGAACAAGATTCCCAGCAGATATTATAATTACAGTCTTCATTGTGATTAATACCAAACCAAAAAGTTAATAGTGTGTCATGTATAGATCTAATATGATTTTACTGATTATTGATCATACTGGCATTGTTCATGTTCCTTTTATTAGATTACTCGCTGTGGTTGGTCCACACGTTGCAGCTTCTGCAGTTGAGGCTGCTGTTACAGCCCTTTGTGAAGAAACCGAAATCCAAAGGAGAATTTGATGCCGAAGAAAATGGCAACAAGTTACCGTTTCTGTACAAACGAATGAGCCTGATAGGTTATGAATCTATATTTGTCTCTATTTCTGTCACTTATACTTTATGGTTGTGCTTGGCTTGAGATTGGATCCTCCACTTCAGTCTATAAATTCTATAATTTTTTTATTCAGGATTGACCAAGGCAATGATATAGATATGGATAGTGAATCAAGTGCTTGGCTTGCTAATTGTGTGATACTAATTCGGCTGTTTTTAGTGGAACCTATTTTGATCCATTTACTAGTTAATGAAGTTGGTTTTGTATCATCTCTAAGGGGTAAAACCGTAAAAAATATAATTTTTAACTAAATTGGAAATGTGTCAAATGGTTTGGAACTCACTTAAAATGTGATGTTAATGATTCAGCCTCCAAAATAATTTTGATAAAAGAAAATTAGTATATTATTGAAATCATAATCATGACTGGTAGTTGGCTAACTAAATGTTGATAAATTCTTTTGGTAAAAGCGACTCTTGGGTCAACCCAACTCGATTCACTCTCTTTTGGTTCATACAAAACTGTTTTGACCCACTGCTCAACCCTACCCGCAAATGTGTCATCTTTAGCAAGCTCACATATTGCATCTTTTCTGCGTTGCACATACAAAATATAATAGGGAGATCTTGCATATTGAACCAGAACCGGTCACGTTTGATGATGGTAAGCCATTGCGTGTCACGTGGTGTGCAACTGAGTCAAGATCTTGGAGGAGGAATGAGTCACTATATATATACCTTGTAAGAAAGGTGATGGCTTGCTTATAGATAATCTAGCAGTGCTTCATTCTCGTAATTCTCGTAGACTAATAATTACTCCTACCTAGCAAGCTAACACTTTCGTGCATTGGCGTCTATACGCTGTAGAATATTGACTCAATCTTGAATATGGGACCCACTTTATCTAATAAATCTCATCCAAGATTTGAAGAATCTGCAAGATTATTTATAAGATGCAAGTTGCTCAAGTTGGTAGCATATGAGATGCTTGTTTGAAGCCTATAAATATATTGTTTCTCCTTTGAGTTTAGTACACCAAAACACACAGACAAGTAGTACTTGTAGTGTTTGCTATCTTCCGTTCTTTTGTTGTAGTATGTTTCTAGTTTGAGAAATATATAAAGTTTGTTGGTGTTACATTGTAAGGTTCTTTTCATATTGTCTAAATTTTCAAGTAGCTAGTTTGGGGTATACTTTTAGTGTTGAAATATTCACACTCTTTACCTAGTCGGTGGGATATTATCGCGGTTATTCCACAAAAAGTGGTATCAAGAGCCGAGGTTATTCTTAGTATGCTCTGTGGTTGCAATTTATTTTGATCCTCTACATCAGAAAAGAATTACATTGGTTTTTTGGTTGAAGCTATTGAAAATTAATTTGTACACGAAATGGTGGATGGCAAAGTTGACAAACCTTCCACATCGGTGGATCCAACATCTCCAAGTTGGGCTAGACCAGTCTTGATGAATGCAAGATTGGCGGTGGAGGTGTTTGATGGCACAGGCCATTTCGGCATGTGGCAAAGTGAGGTTCTAGACGCTCTTTTTCAGCAAGGTCTAGACATTGCCATTGAAGAAAATAAACCAGAGGATGTAGAAGAGAGGAATTGGTTAACCATCAATCGGTTTGCTTGTGGTACGGTTCGTTCATGTCTTTCGAGAGAGCAACGATATGCTTTCTCAAAAGAAACATCCGCCTATAAACTGTGGGTGGCATTGGAAGAGAAATTTCTAAAAAAAAATTGTCAGAATAAGCTCTTTATGAAGAAGCGACTCTTTCGCTTCACATATGTATCGGGTACCACGATGAATGATCACATTACCAGTTTTAACTAACTGGTCACCGATTTGATGAATATTGATGAGGTGTTCAAAGACCAGGATCTAGCATTGATATTGTTGGGATCGCTTCCAGAGGAGTACGAGTTGCTTGAAACAACTTTACTTAATGGGAAGGATGATGTGTCTCTTAGTGAAGTTTGTGCTGCCTTGTATAGTAAAGAACTGAGAAGGAAGGACAAGCAGATTAGTTCAAGTGGAGATGCAGAGGTTTTGCTGGTCAGAGGTCGTTCGCAGAAGAAGGGCACCGATAAGAGATGGAGATCCAAGTCGAGGCAGAGACTAAGCAAAGATGAATGTGCCTTTTGTCATGAAAAAGGCCATTGGAAGAGAGATTGTCCAAAGTTGAAAACCAAGGAAAATTATTACAAAGGGAAAGCTGTAGCGGAGGCGAATGTCACTAAGTGTGATGATGAAGAATCAGATCTCTCACTTGCTACATCGTCAACGAAGAATGCTTCTGATGTATGGCTATTAGATTCCGCATGTAGCCATCATATTACACCACATCGAGAGTGGTTTAGTAATTTTGAAGAACATGAGGAAGTTGTTTATACGGCAGACGAAACTCCTCTTACTACTCATGGGATTGGTTCCGTTCGATTGCAGAATGAAGACGGAACAATTGTGACCTTGAAAGGTGTTCGTTATTCGCCAAAGTTGAAAAAGAATCTCATTTCCGTCGGTACCTTAGAATCTAAAGGATTCGAAGTAAGAGCAAAGGATGGGGTTATGAAGATCATCTCTGGCGTACTTGTAGTAATGAAGGGTATTCGTAAAATAAACAACACGTATCACTACAAGGGTAGAACGGTTGTTGGAACTGTAGCAGCTGTTACCGATGGTGATAGAAATTCAGAAGCTGTGAAGCTATGGCATATGCGCTTAGGACATGCAGGAGAGAAATCCTTGAATTTGCTCATAAAGCAAGGATTATTGAAAGGAGTGAGTTCCTGTAAGTTGGATCTCTGTGAGCATTGCATCAACGGGAAGACAACAAGGGTGAAATTTGGGACAGCTATCCACAAGACACAAGGTATCTTGGATTATGTCCATTCTGACGTATGGGGTCCCTCAAAGACAAGCTCTTTAGGAGGGAGACACTACTATGTGACCTTTGTTGATGACTTTTCTCGAAGAGTTTGGGTGTACACGTTGAAGACAAAGGATGAAGTGCTAGGAGTGTTCATCAAGTGGAAAAAGATGATGGAAACTCAGACGTGCAGAAAGATCAAACATCTCCGAACAGATAACGGCGGAGAGTATAAAAATGATCAGTTCACAAAATTTTGTGAAGACGAAGGCATTGTCAGACACTTCACTGTCAGGCATACACCACAACAGAACGGGGTGGCAGAACGCATGAACCGAACCTTGCTGGAGAAAGTTTGGTGTATGTTATCCAATGCTGGGTTGGGTAAAGAATTTTGGGCTGAAGCTGTGACGTATGAGTGTCACCTCGTTAGTCGTTTGCCATCTACTGCTATTGATGGGAAAACACCATTTGAGAAATGGTATGGAAGACCTGCTACGGATTATGATTCCTTGCATGTTTTTGGTTCCGCTACATATTATCATGTGAAGGAATCAAAGTTGGATCCCAGAGCAAAGAAAGCATTGTTCATGGGGATCACCTCTGGAATCAAAGGCTATCGTCTATGGTGTCCAGAAACGAAGAAGACGATCTTTAGCAGGGATGTCACCTTTAATGAATCTACCATATTGAAGAAGGTGAATGCTAAGCAGTTAGATGGAACTCCCAAAAAGGTGGAGTTTGAAAGAATAATTGTACTAGATGGTAGAGAAACAATTGATGATTCTCCTGTGGTAGAAGGAGATTATGAAGAAGAGGAGGTTCAAACCGAAGAACCTCCATAGCAACAACATGAATCAATTGCTACCAGCAAGCCCAAAAGAAACACTAAAAGGCCTGCTCGCCTTAATGATATGGTTGCTTGTGCATCTTCAATTGCAGCTGATGATGTTCCTACTACTTACTCTGAAGCGGTTCGAGACTCAGAGAATGAGAAGTGGGGGATTGCCATGAGCGAAGAAATGCAGTCTCTTGAGAAGAATCAGACATGGGAGTTAACCAACCTCCCAAAAGGGAAGAAGGCAATTGGATGCAAATGGGTGTATGCAAAGAAAGAAGGATTTCCTAGCCAAGATGATGTTCGCTACAAAGCAAGATTGGTAGCTAAAGGCTACGCTCAGAAAGAGGGAATTGATTACAATGAAGTTTTTTCTCCAGTGGTAAAGCATTCCTCTATTAGAATTTTGTTGGCTTTGGTAGCACAGTTGGACTTGGAACTAGTTCAGATGGATGTGAAGACTGCATTTCTACATGGAGACTTGGAAGAGGAAATCTATATGGTTCAGCCAGAAGGATTCAAAGTTGCTGGAAAAGAGCATGAAGTATGTAAGCTTCATAAATCGTTGTACGGATTAAAGCAATCCCCAAGACAGTGGTACAAGCGATTTGATAAGTTTATGATGGAGTCGAAGTGCACAAGAAGCAAATATGACCATTGTGTCTATTTGAAAAAGCTACAAGATGGGTCCTTCGTATATCTTCTTCTATATGTAGATGATATGTTGATAGCTTCTCAAAGTCTAGACGAGATTGAAAAGTTAAAGACTCGGTTGAAAAGCGAATTTGAGATGAAGGATCTCGGTGAAGCAAAGATGATTCTTGGCATGGAGATAGTCAGAGACAGAAAATTGAGGAAGCTCTGTTTGACTCAGAAACAATATCTGAGAAGGATTCTAAAGCGTTTTAGGTTCGACAAGCAAACAAAACGAGTTAGTACTCCACTCGCTTCTCAATTTAAGATAAGTGCTGCTATGTCACCGAAAAATGATGCAGAGAAGGCATACATAGAGAAAGTGCCTTATGCAAATGCTGTCGGTAGCTTAATGTATGCTATGATATGTACTCGACCAGATATTAGTCATGCTGTTGGGATGGTGAGCAGGTATATGCATAACCCTGGAAAAGGACATTGGCAAGCTGTTAAATGGATATTACGGTATATCCATAACACGGTCGATGTAGGGTTAGTATTCGAACATGGAAGTAGTCAGTGGGTGGCGGGATATTGCGATTCCGATTATGCTGGAGATTTAGACAAGCGAAGATCTACTACAGGCTATGTTTTTACTCTGGCAAAAGCTCTAATTAGTTGGAAGTCTACCTTACAGTCAACTACCGCTTTGTCAACTACAGAAGCAGAGTATATGGCTATTACAGAGGCTGTAAAGGAGGCAATTTAGGGTTACTCGGTGAACTTGGAATCAATCAAAAATTTGTCACGGTGCATTCTGACAGCCAGAGTGCAATTCACTTAGCGAAGAATCAAGTTTATCACGCAAGGACAAAGCACATTGATGTTCGGTATCATTTCATACGAGAGATACTGGAAGAAGGTGGAGTCAGAATCCAGAAGATCCATACTTCTAAGAATCCCGCAGATATGCTGACTAAAGTAGTTGCTGGGATCAAGTTCAATTACTGCTTGGACTTGATCAATGTTGTGAAAACATGAAGATTGGTTTGAAGACTCCACCAAAGATGATTCATAGCGAGATTGAAGATATTGGTATTTCGCCAAGGTGGAGATTTGTAGAATATTGGCTCAATCTTGAATATGGGACCCACTTTATCTAATAAATCTCATCCAAGATTTGAAGAATCTGCAAGATTATTGATAAGATGCAAGTTGCTCAAGTTGGTAGCATATGAGATGCTTGTTTAAAGCCTATAAATAGATTGTTTCTCCTTTGAGTTTAGTACAGCAAAACACACAGACAAGTAGTACTTGTAGTATTTGCTATCTTCCTTTCTTTTGTTGTAGTTTGTTTCTAGTTTGAGAAATATATAAAGTTTGTTGGTGTTACATTGTAAGGTTCTTTTCATATTGTCTAAATTTTCAAGTAGCTAGTTTGGGGTATACTTGTAGTGTTGAAATATTCACACTCTTTACCTAGTCGGTGGGATATTATCGCGGTTATTCCACAACATACGCAAGTGAAGCGGAATCACATTAATGTTACAAATATTAGTATTAATAACATTTTGCGCGAGGTGACTTTTGTGATCAACTTAAAATAATCAAATGTAAGATATGCTTCATGAAAACTTAAATTGACAACTTGAGTCCCACATTGTTTAAATAAAAGAAAGAATGCTTGCTTATATACCGCAATGCATATGGATCATACGTGTTTTGATTAATATAAAGTTTCAGCATGTACTAGACGGCATTGATAAATCTTATCTATGCATCTAAGTATATGCAGCAACTTTATACGAACTCTTGAATTTTTTATAGTTAAACAAAATGTATAATTTTTTTAACATGGAGTCCAGACCTTTCCCATTTCTTTATGCACTTAGATTCTAGTAACTAGTAGAAAATTTTAGTAGTTAGATGATACCTGTTTATAGAAACAGATAAAGGATCGATATAACATTACATATCAAAACTTTGCATAAGAGACTGGGAGTGACTGAACAAATTGTCATTGTTAAATACTATCTGAAACAAAAAGTTCTGTTTTTGTATGTTGGAACTTTAAACAATGGAAATACTAAATCCAATTTGGGCGTAACTAGTAATTATTTAACATAGATTATACGTAGTATATAATTTTGAAATTAATATTCAAATGTAAGCAAAACCGTTTCTATTCGTTAGGGATTTTTTATACTGCCAACGAGTCTCCACCGGATCAACTTATTTCATTATCAAATAATCAGATTAATAGTTTCTATTTGACATACTAAAACACATGTTTAGAAAGAAAAAAATGTCGAAAATCATAAGATAAAAGATTAACTACTAATAAGGAACATTAAATTTCACTATGGCAGGCATGAAGATGGAATGGATATACATGATGAAGGTGGTTCGGATTTAGTGAAGATTCTAGTTGGACCAAAGTCAGCTTTTATGTTTCATAATGAAAGACAAAGCAACACATGGTTCATTGGTTCGATAGCAATGTGGCTGTTCACGGAGGGCAGGCGAATGAGATGACTTTGCTGTGAGCATGGGGTAACGTTGGTGATCGATCAACTTCAAATGTAAGATATGTTTTATGAAAATCTTAGACAACTTTGAATCCCACATAGGTAAAAGAACATAACTATGCAAGCTTATATATACCACAATATACATCAATCATACGCATCTTTATTGTTCTGATGCTGGTTGTTAGGTTGTATGTACAGCTAACTCGTGAGTTAACAAATCGTATAAACTTTTCTAATAAGGAGTCCCAACTTTCCCATCACAAAATTTTAGAAACCATTTGACTATGTCGCTAAATATTGCACAAGTAAAATTTGTAATGTTATGAAAGACAAAACATATAAAAGGGTTACGAGGCGTGATTGTTTATTCTTTGGTAGAGATATGAATCTACCGCCACACAGACTCAAATCAGGTATAACCATTTTTTTTAAAGATTGATGTGGTCAATTCAAGGTTCTTCTATAGCACTATCTCAGTGAATTTAATGATAAGTCTTTTACACGAATAATTTGATCTAATTACGTTACGATGCTTATTACCCCTTATCAAAGATTGATGCGGGAATAGTTATAGGTTTAGCGGGCTTCAAATTCCTCATTTAGACTTATTTAAATATGTTGTTAGGAGTCTATTCTTCTCTTTCATTCGCATAGTATGTATGGCGTTCAAGTCCTAATGTTTCATTAAGTCGTGTTTTTTGCTATTTATTAAGAGATAGTAAAGCATGTAGACATGATTTATTATATATAACACAAGATATTGCGACAATATTATTACTGACATAGTAGATAAAATGCTCAAAATGAGAGATAGATGGTCGTCCGACGCGGTCACACGGACAAAAATCAAATCGAATTGTGAATTGTAAATTTTGCGGTACATAAATGAGCAAAACTGACATACTACAGGGCCTCTACGTGGGTCTGATTATTTGGCAAAGATGAGCCCATTACAATACGCAAATCATCGGCAAATTCACTTCAAATTTAAATAGGTCAGATTCCAATAGTTTAGCCGAAGACATATTTCGTACTTAGGGTGCGTTTGGTATGCTAATCATAATCGGTATGAAAATGATTAGAGAGTGGTATGAGATTAAAGATATCGATTTCATTTCTATTGTTTGGTGTAAATTTTAAGCTACGGTTTTCACATGTTAATGGTGGGTTCCAAAAAAATAAAACGTTAAAATGAACAAAGAAAAGGAGGTGATTTATGCATTGTAAATATAATTCCACATGTTAGTGGCGGGTCTCACCGGAATCAATTAGAAAAGGTGCCTACTCCTCGTACAATGAATCTATGGGTTTGAAGTGCTAGTTTGATTCCCCAACTTAGCTACCAAACACTTGCAATGATAATCATTGTGATTGATTGATTCCCGTAGTCCGATAGTCGTGTACCAAATGCACTCTTAGAAACATAAGTTACAAAAAAAGAATAATGACAAGGATCAACAGGATCAACAGGAGGTATTTCGCCCGTGAACAATTCAGGCAGAGGCAGTTTGACATCCTCTTGTCGGCGAATAAACACCTTTTCATCCAATATAGTTTCCTCGGTAGTACACGTAACTGTAGGGTCTTCAGTTTTGCTCGCCTGCTGGTACGAACACCTCAGTATCGGGATTAGGCTACCCATATTCTTCGGGCTTGTATGTCATTTCTTCAAATGTAAGACATGGTTCAACAACATGGTGGATTGCTCATGGAGGGCCAAGAGAACGAGATAACATAACATTCGAAATAGAACCGGTAACGTTTGATAATGGTAAGCCATTGCGTGTCACGTGGTGTGTGACTGCCTCTAAGATCTTGGCGGAGGAATGAGTCACTATACATATCCTTTGTTCCCCATAGCAACTGGGGATCAAAAAGCACCAAATTTGATGACTTATTAAGGGAAAGACGAAGTAAGAGCATGCTATTGAAGACGTTGCAAGATATGTCGGGGAGGCCTCCGTTGATTGTGTACGAACAAAATACGAGTCCAAAGGCAAGGTAAGAATAAGAATTGGAAGAAAGGTGATGTTTTGCTTATAGATGATCTAGCAGTGCTTCATTCTCGTAGACTAATAATTACTCCTACCTCGCAGCAAACACTTGTCATGCATTGGCGTCTATACGAAAGTGAAGCGGAATCACATTAATGTTACAAATATGAGTATTAATAACATTTTGTGTCAGGTGATTTTTGTGATCAACTTCAAATGTAGGACATGCTTCATGAAAACCTTAACTGAAAACTTGAGTCCCACATTGTCTAAATAAAAGAAACAATGCTCGCTTATATACCGCAATGTATATGGATCAAACATGTTTGGACTAATATAAAGTTTCAGCTTGTATTTGACGACATTGATAAAGCCTATCCATGAGTGTTACATGCAAGCGGAAACGTTACATGAACTCTTAAATTTTTTGTACTTCGTAGTTAAAAAAAAATGTATACTTTTTTAACATGTAGTCCATACCTTTCCCTTATAAATTTAAAAGTCTGTTTCTTTGTTCATAGATACTAGTAACTAGATACTAGCATAAAATTTTGGAAGTTTGATGATATCTGCTTATAGAAACAGATAAAGTATCAATATAATATAACATATCAAAACTTGCATGAGAGGTTATGCTTCTGTATGTTAGAACTTTAAACAATGGAAAATATTAAATCCGATTTGGGCATAACTAGTAATTATTTAACATAGATACTACGTATATAAATTTGAAATTAATGCTCGAATGTAAGCAAAAACGTTTCTATTCGTTAGGAATTTTTTATACTGCCAACTTTTTTTTTTTTTTGAAACGGCTAATTTCAATTATAAAAGAAAACACTAGCCAGAGGCTAGAAAAAACAACCCATTAAGTGGGGTTCATAAGCCAGTTAGTCCAGCTACTAACTAACTTTTTACTACGATTACAAATCCATAAGAAAGATAACTTCTTAATGGAATCTACTATACCATCTTTCCAAGTAGACTCATTTTTAAAAATTTTATCGTTCCTGAACCGCCAAATACTACAACAGGAAATGAGACAAACAGCTTCAATAACTTTTTTCTTCTTACCCACCAAGTTGCTGTTATCGATCCAAAGAAGAAGATCACCAATTGAGTTGGTTCCTGTAGGAGTAATACCAAGCCAAACAAAAATAGCATTCCAAATATCTACCGCAACAATGCATGTGCTGAACAAGTGCGAAGAGTCTTCAAGCTCGTTACTACAAATTGGACACAAAATATCAGGGACATCGATAATCAACACCTCATCAACTTATTTCATTATCAAAAGATTAATAGTTTCTACTTGACATACTAAAACACACGTTTAGATAAAACTATCTCGAAAATCATAAGATTAAAGATTAACCACTAATAAGGAACATTAGTTTTCACTATGGCATAGTGGTTGCTCACGGAGGGCAGGCGAATGAGATGACGTTGCTGTGAGTGTAGGGTAAAACCATTCTTTTTCAAAAGATTGACGTGGCCAATTTAAAGTTCTTTAATAGCACTATCCTCATTGAATTTATTGCAAAATCTTAACACGAATAATATGATCTAATTATGTTACGAGGCGTACCCTTTATCAAAGAGTGATGCGGGAATAGTTATAGGTTTATCGACCTTCAACTTCCTCATTTAGACTTACCTAAAAATGTTGATAACGTTCTCTTATTCGCTTTCATTCGCATAGTATGACGTTCAAGTCATAATGCTTCAATTCACTAAGTCGTGTTTTTTGCTATTTATTAAGAAATAGTAAAGCATGCAGACATGCTTTATTAGATATAACAAAAGAAATTGCTACAATGTTATTACTGGCATAGTAGATAATAGATTGAGATCTTCTCATGTCATATTTGAACATGATGGGTAATCGTGAAAATGCTCAAAATGAGAGAGAAATCTCTTATATAATAAAACAAAACCCCTAGTGGGTACTTTGTCATTTTGAAAAAAAAG
The DNA here is from genome assembly GCA_014162995.1 of Artemisia annua. Lineage (NCBI taxonomy): Eukaryota > Viridiplantae > Streptophyta > Magnoliopsida > Asterales > Asteraceae > Artemisia > Artemisia annua. The sequence goes on along the minus strand of LBNU01010749.1, from coordinate 183,271 downwards.
AATGTTTCCTTAGTAGGTAATATGTTAATTATTACTAGTTATAATGCCCGCGCACGCGCGGGGTTTTTTTTTTAAATTTTTTGAATCATATATTTTTATTTATTAAAAAACAAATAATTTAATCTTTGTTTTGTTTGATTTATGATGTTTAATTATAGTTTTTTATTATTAAAGATAATTATTTAAAAATTTTAATCCTATTGTTAATTGCATCTTATCTATAATTTTTGTATTTATCTTCTACTTGTGTTATGGATAAATATAAAATATTATCTAATAAGAAAATAATCTTTTTTTCTAAATAATATTATTACTAAATAAGGTATGGTTTAGTTTTTTTGAAATGGAAAAGTCCCCACTTGGGGTTTTGTTTTATTATATAAAAGATTTAATTTATAAGTTTTTAAATTCGTTTTGTTGATATACTATACAAGTAGAAGATAAATACAAAAAATATAGATAAGATTTAAATGATTATCTTTAATCATAAAAAACTACAATTAAAAATCATAAATCAAACAAAATAAAAATTAAATTATTTGTTTTTTACTAAATAAAAATATATCATTCAAAATTTTTTTAAAAAAACTCGCGCGTGCGCGGACATTATAACTAGTGGTCTAACACGGACAAATAATGAAATAATCGAATTGTCAAAACCCAACAAATCTAATCCAAAAAAATCCACTTTTCACCTACATAACTTAAATTCACACTGGGCTTGTAATTGTAGAGTACTTGCGGTACATAAAATGAACTAAATTGACTTACTAATTGGCCTCTACGTGGGTCTGATTATTTGGCAAGATAAGCCCATTTCAATATGCAAAATTCACTTTAAACTTAAATATGTCAGATTCCAAGACATATTTCGTACTTAGAAACATAAGTTACAAAAAAAGAACAATGACAAACAAACAAAAACATATAACCTTGTGTGCCATTTTATTCTCCCTTTGTAGCTACAACTATTTTAAGAAATAACAACACTTAGCCATAAACAATACACATGATTCATTTGATGTCTTATTCTCTTAATGTAAGTTGGTCTTGATAAATTAGTCCGCAAAAGGATCAACAGGAGGTATTTCGCCCGTGAACGATTCGGGCTGAGGCAGTTCGACATCCTCTTGTCGGCGAATAAACACCTTTTCATCCAACATAGTTTCCTCGGTAGTGCACGTCACTGCAGGGTCCTCTGAGTTTTGCTCGCCTGCTGGTATGAACACCCCAGTATCGGGATCGGGCTCCCAGTATTCTTCGGGCTTGTGTGTCATTTCTTCAACCGGATCGACTTTTAGGTCGACCTTGTCCTCTACTTCCTTCTCGTAAGCTGATTCGAGATCGCCCTCGTCGAGGTCTTCTACTGCCTTCTCATATGCTGTTTCGTGCAACTTCTGCCTACCATAGTTTAAATTCACGAAAATTTATAAGTACGATAAAAAATTTTATAGTTCAACGAAAGTGTAGAAATATACTCCTACCCAGTGTAAAATAATTACTGTAACTTTTATATTATTAACCCAGATCATTTTGAACATGTTTAATTAAACTTATGCTAGAATGGCCCTCCATTTCTCGACACGTGTTGTGCAAAGTCACTCTATAGGATTAAATCATTCTTTTAGTGTCAAACAATATAATGAAAATATCAATTTATATCGTACTATAAAATGATATCTTCTTCCATATAGGCAAAGACACAAAAGCTATGTCATACTACCGACTTAGATATTATTACTGTAATAAGTTACCTAACAGTAATAGATATCTCTCTTCTTTCCTTTTTAACATGTTACATAAAAAAGTTAAAAAACTTAAAACTAAAAAATAACTTATGTTTAAAAAAAAAAAAAAAAAGAGTTGAATTCTTGTAGGGTCTTTAATCTATGTTTACATGGATAAAAATCAAGTTCACGAAATATTCACACACGTATATCATATACCACTTAATAAACTATATCATAGGCCCGTTTATACATTCAAATTGAACACGATTTAAAAAATTCTCACTAATCACAATTCAAGCGATCATGTATCATTTTTATTCACTAAAATTTTTTTTTGATCATTGAAATGGACAAATATTTTAAAACAAACCAAAATAACAACATGAACTTATAAATCGAGACATAAAACTTACCGGCGTGTGGCAAGGGCGGGTCCGAGTGTCGGGGACGACGATGATAGAGTCCGAAGATGGTTGTTTACGATGAGCTTCAAAGCCATGGTGTAATTAATATGTTGTATTGTTGTACGAATATGGATATGATGTGTGTTATGTCTATATATGGCAAGCATGTTAAACCGACTTTGGTTTTTTAATATATAAACTAAATCTATGACTACTTTCTAACAGTCTAACCATATCTATGCATAACACCTCATCCCTTAAGTTACTATTTTATTTATTTTCGTCAATGTCGACCGACACTTTCTTACTTTTTATGCACATGACTCGAATCTTATTTCTTGTATTCCACAAAATTTGTTGTGATTCATCCTAATCTTGACCTTTGGAGTCAAGTAAGATAAATATTGGTCCAATCTTTTGAGGTCAAGTAAGATAAATATTGGTCCAATCTTTTGTTGTCTTAGCTTGAACTTGAATTTGCTTACGTAAAAGCAGATTGGGTAAATTATATGTTGTAGTTTAGACGCGTGTCTATTTTTCAAAAGTTCATTTGACATTTTATGTTATTCCCACAGTTAACAAATTCCTAAATTTTAATGGTTTTGACTTTGTCTCTCTCTTTTTTCGTTATACAATCCTCTTTCTTCTTTATTCTTCTCAAGCATCTTTATTCTTCTCTTCTATATACTCCGTAACTTTTTACTTTTTTCATGAGTAAAATAACAAAATTAATCATATCAATCCTTGTATTTAAGACATTGTAACAAAAACCACCATTTGAGGTTCAATAATCAATACTGTACTTATCTAATCAGGACGGTTTAGTGTCAAAAATATTTATTTCTAACAACACTAAAATGTAAGAGATTTTAAGTTCAATTTTAGATGCAAATAACATTAAAGTGGTGACGACAACTTTATGAAAAAAAATAACTTTACCCATTTAAAATGTTTGATGATATGTTCAAAACTTCAAATCCTTTAAATTAGTCGGCTCAAATGTTTGAAAGTATAGTTACCCAAAATAGATATTTTACTTATCTAAATGTGCTGACTGTAGGGCTGTTCACATATCGGGAAATACCCACATGAACTAAAAACCTACACCGGATCGAAACAAATTTGTAACCGATCCGAATTTGTCAAAATCGAATCACACCAAATTAAATATTTAGTCTCGATTTAGATAAATTTTTGGCAAATGAAGACCGAACCGACCGAAAACCAAATTCACATAAATATATATATTTTTCAGATATTTATATTTATATACGTACTAAAACCATTAAAAACTCTTTTCCTAGTATAAATATAACATTTTTAAGCTTACAAATATTTTTTTCTAAAAAATACTATTTAATTAAATGGAAAAGAAAATATAAATTATGTGATTCGGACTTAATTCAAATTCAGTTTTCCGGTTCGGTTTAATCTAATTTGAATTCGGTTCCATTTTCAATTTTACTAAAAAAAAGGAAAAAAAAATTAACTGAACCAAATAAAAAGAACAATCCGATAACCGAACCGATGAACATCCCTAACTAACTGTGTGGTGTTTGAACCTAATTAAACAACCGAATATCAAGAAAAATTGGTTTACTTGCAATGTATAACAAACATTGATCAAAACATTACCAACATTTTTTTTTTTTTTTT
>LBNU01010749.1:138691-170919 GCA_014162995.1 Artemisia annua | reverse complement strand
GGGGAGAATACATGCTCGTTTTTACATGAATGCAATACTTGTTTTACTTGAACATGCTACTTGCTTACTTAAACACCAATTGCCTTACTCAAATGTTTCTTTGTTTACTCAAATGCTTTATGTGTTTACATGTAACCACCTACATTTCATGGGTATAGAGATTCCTACATTGCTCGGGTAACCTACATTACATGGGTGCGTAACCACCTACATTTTCATAGGTATGTGTGATTACCTACATTTCATAGGTATGTGTGATTACCTACATTTCACGGGTATGGGATACCTGCATTGCCTGGGTATGGCATGATACCCCTACATTATATGGGTGCATATTTACACATATCTTTGACTTTTGGCTCAAATATTACAATTGTTTACATAAACCAAATCATGTTTGGCGGTGGGTTGTAAACACACAGGTTGCAAGTCTTATTATGGCCGAGACTTGGAACCGGGTGGATTTACAATGCCTTCGCTGGGAAATCTTCATCTTAATGCAATTCATTTTCATTAAACTCTATGAACTCACCAACCTCGTGTTGACGTTTTAGCATGTATTTTCAGGTATTAAGCAATGGCACGCTACTGGAGGTTTTGGCAGGGCATGGCATGGTCATGGAAGACTCTGATGTTCATTTGGGGACCGTTTTAACTCTTTTGAGGGCCTACTTCCGCATTACTTTTAACAATGTAAATTCAACGTTTTTGTTAAACAATTTTATTCTAAATGACTAAGATGAAAACCGTTCTTTGTACTTGTGTTGTGATACCAATTGAGTTACACCCCAGCGACATGTAAGCTTCCGCTGGACCCGATTTTGAGGGTGTGACAGTTTGCAGATCGTTTAGCGTATTTGTATGTCATTTTTCACACTATAATTAAAACACAATTGTGTTACTAACACTTTAATAAACCCAACAACCACTATTGATTGTTAGTGCTTACAGTTATTTTTACCGCTAGTTTGTCAGTTATAACGAAAATAAAACTTGTGTTTAGGATCAAATGAGAAGGAATCTTAAGATGAGAAGGATGAAAAATAACTATAACTACAAATTAGATATGCATCGACTTGAATTAGATGCATCTCTAATCTTTCAGATGCACCATAATATATTTTCTAGCTAAAATTAGATACATGTACATATATTAGATGCATTTCATCAAGTTAAACGAATCCTATGTATTTTTCATCTTCTGTGAGTCAAACTTGTTGCTAGTACTACTTTGCATCGTTTTCACTTCAAAATCACTTTCGAAACTAAGTGGGATGCATCCAAATGAATAGAAATGTATCTAATTCATGTCGATGCATTTCAAATTTGTGGTTATAGTTATTTCTTATTTTTCTCATTTTAAGTTTTCTTCTTACTATTTGGACCAAAACAAAATATGAAAACATACTAGAGAGATCTTGAAATAGTTGAGGAAAAATGTATAAAATAATAGTTAACGTGAAATATGGTGCAAACTGCAAAGACACACATAATTTGTGTCTGAACTGAGACTATTCGGGGAGGTCTAAATCTAGTTGGTGTGACATTAAATAATTGTAATTAAATTTTGTTAATCCGATGCTTATTTGACTCACCTGATTCAAGCTTTAACTCTTCTGTATGGAATATTCCGGCTAGATGCTTTTTAAGTTTGTATAGATCTTTACATGACGTGGACACACGTAATATACACGCGCAAGGATATCAAATGTAAAATATTCCATTGTTTAAATGAGTTGGAATTCCTCAAAATCAATTGAAGAAGTATTCTTTCAAGAAAGTTAACTACATTTTTTTTTTTTTTTTTTTTTTTTTACTACTAACAATAATTTTATGTGCGCTACTATGAATACCTCTGTAGCTATCAACTAGCTTGTGTTCTAATGGTATCTCATATTGTGTGAAAAGCTCTCTAACCAAATTGTTGTGAGTTCAAGTTTTTCTTATGACATGTGAGATAAATTTGTGATATAAATGTTGTGAGAAAGTTAAATTTGCCGTTATAAAAAAAAAATAAAAAATAAATACCTCCGTGGCCAACTTGTTATATTTTCCACCCTTTGTCTATCCATTTTTACAGTAAAACACAATTTTTTATAAGTTTTTATTTCGTATTTTCTGTTAGTTTAATAATTTTGACTTATTAAATTTTACATTTTTTTTGCCGTAATTTTAGTTTAATTATTAAAAAAAAAAAAAAAAAAAAAAAAAAAAAAGTATTGTTGGTATTTTAGTGGTACCAATACCCCATCTTTAATTTTATAGGTTTTGTTTTAAGCATCTTTTAATAGTCATTTTAAAATAAAACTCATTATAAGTACATGATTTCAACACATATAACTAACGTAAGTAAACATATTAATATCAATCGAGTTTATATTGAAATTATTTTTAAATAAGATAAGGTTGAAACCCATAAAATTGTCAAGGTTATAAATAGCGTGAGGCGTGGCGTGGCGCCATGGTCAAGCCTCAAGCCTTAGCGTGAGACATGGCGGCATGGCGTTTTTAAGGCGTGAATTATGGCGGCAAAAAGTATTTATAGAATTTTTAGATTTATATTATATTTCATTAGTATATCATATTTCATATACATCGAGTTTATAAAAATTGTTATACATAAGCAATAAAGTCAAGAAACTCTCTTTACATTTGTAATTTTCTTCAAATACTAGTAAACCCCTAAACGCCAAATACCAGTAAACCTCAAATACGATGCCCAAATTTCAATTACTAGTAAATCCCCTAAACGTCTCAAATACCAGTACACCTTATCGCGTCTTATCGCACCTCATCTCATGCCAAGCCTTAAGACGACGCCTTGGTCTATTGCGTGGCGTGGAGGTGACGCCTCGCGCCTTTGCGAGGCCTTTGCGGCGCCAAGGCGCGCCTTTTAGAACACTGATTAAATTGTTAGGCAAATTATTAAAAAAAGTATTATACTTGCCACTGTTTAATCTTCTGGGTAGCGAACTATTTTTTTTCATTTTGAGGGTAATTTTCTTTCAAATTCATCATCTTTAGGGTATTTTGCAAAAATTTTGGACATTTTTGCCCCTCGTAGCTAATACAAAATTTTTTTCCCCAAAGGGCAAAAATGTCACATATTACCCTAAAGAGGATGAATTTGAAAGAATATTACCCTCAAAATGAAAAAAACATTGTTCGCTATCCAAAAGATGAAACAGTGACAATTATAATACTTTTTTTTAATAATTTACCCAAAATTGTTATAAAATCCAAAAAAATGAGAAACATATTACAATGAACATAATCTAGACAATTAACCAAAATACCACTTATATTACGCGACATTGCGGCAAGAGAACCAACTTTTCCCTTAACATAAAGACAGGTAATGGCGTAAGTGACCACAAATTAGTTTCAATTTTCACCTTCAGTCTAAAGGCTAGATCCTTACAAAGGATTTTGGTGAATTCTTGACCCACATCGTGAATATTTCCATAAACCGGTCAAAAAATTAAAATTGTTGTTGGACGATCTCGACATCCTCAATGCCATGTAAAGGAGAAATTGGCTCTTGTCGACAGCCTAGACACTATTCTTACTATTTAAGCATAACGGATTTAAGTTGAGACAATATCTCTCTCCAATTTGACCACTTACACGATTTTATCAAGATTAAAGAAAATGAAATAAAATACATACTTGTTTTAGTTCACAATTTTAATTCATTTCACTCTAAATTTATTTCCATGTATAAAATTTAAGTACACCTTATCATACAAGTTAACGAGACAGTAAAAATAATACTAATAAGTGATGGAACTAAGGTCGTTTGTGCATTGCTTTCAATGGTCACATAGGGGTGCAACATGCCATCATAAAATAGCAATAAAGTATCAAATGGACGGATTAAATAAACAAAGACCATAAAAAAGTTGGAAATGGACGGGTAAAACAAAAGATTAGTGCCTTAAAAGTCATTTATTTTATTCAAATGCCATATATAATTCTTTTTTATAACAAACGTCACTAGAAGATGTATGTATTAACGACTAATGAGGCAATTGAAAGGAACTAAATAAGTTTAGTAATATTATAAGTTAAACGCGTAAAGACATCGAAAAAACATGATACTACATGTTCGAGCAAATTTCCGTAAGTGCTCTTCAACCATGATCCTTAGGAGGTCCTGCAGCTCCTTCGTCATTTAGGCTGAAATAAGATAGAACACCGTTAGCTCGCCCTGGTGTTTTAATCCGAAACCAAGCTCCGACGTGAGATTAAGTACTTGGTATAAGTGAGTGATAGAGGGAGAGAGTTGAGAGTAGAGAGAAGTGAGTCTCGGAGTGTGTGTTCCTGTTCTTGTGTGTGTGGACATCTCCTTTTATACTATCTGGGTTAGCCCCACGACACAAGGATTGTGGAGACTAAATTGTCTTCTAGGGACAACGCGCATATCGCTGATGAGCTTCAGGCATGGTCCTCGGGGTCCAAGTTGTCGTTATGCTTACAAGTACTAGTTATTGACCAAAGTCTTTGTGCTCATTCGTACGTCACTTGTATGTCAGTTGCTAGTGTACTAGCTCCGATGCAGGCACTGCTCAGTCATTATGCCTCATGAGCAGACACTGCTTCATTATTATGCTTCCTGAGGCTCCGTCACTATGCCTCCTGAGCACTCTGTCACTGTGCCTCTTGAGCAGACACTCATCATTATAGAGTGAATTTGTCTTAGAGATATTAAAGACTAGTTGTGAATTATTTCCTCTAAAATATTCGGAAGAGACCGTACCTCATCACTAGACATTTTATGTTAACTTATCTTGAATAAAATGAAACGGGAAATGATAGAGAAATTTTATATCAAATTGCATGCTAATAACTAACTAGTTGCAAAATTTAGTATTACATGATTTGTTTAATTACTCCATTATATTATCGGGAAAAATAAACCTGGTAACAATACGATTCACTTTTTCACGTTGCAATGATTTAATGTCACACAAATTCAAGCACAAAATTAATACTAGTAAAGTAGTAAGTGTTAGGTCTTTTAGTCATTTATCAAATAAGTTATGTTTCATAATTAATATATTTATTTAGACATCACAACGTTAACCAAGATGAATAATAAAATGTCACCTGGTCCCTAATAAATTGATTTGATCCAATATGCTTGGATTTGTTTAAGTCAATAACGAACTACTTTTAATAACACCATATTTTATTGTCAATCACTTTAAGATTACTTGACTTGAAATGTCTTCACCTAACCTGTCAAAATTCAAGATAATATATTGTAGTTCCATAAAGTATTAAAGATGGACTACTAAAATTGCAGAGAATTGCAAAAACAGCTGCTATATGGTTTGGCTAAATAGCTTTTTTTTTTTTTTTTTTTTTTTTTTTTTTTTTTTTTTTTTTTTTTTTTTTAATTTAAATCTAGCAGACGTATGTTGATAGAAATACGATTTAAAAAAAAAAAAAAAAAAAGTGGTAAACTCATGGAAAATCTCTAAGCTAGGAATAGCCATGAGAATATTATAACAACTTAACACAACAATAACAAAAGGAGAATGATCAGGTACCGGACTAATAACCTAAAATGGACCTAAAAATATGTGGCATGATCCTGATGGGTTGTAAAATAAGTGGGTCCCTGTCTGCAGCCATCAGGATGATGCCACGTGTCTTTAGGTCCATTATTAGGTCTATTTTTAGGTCTATCTATCATTTCTCAACAAAAAGTGCTTACAACGTCTGTTGGATATACCCAAAGAAGCGAGTCAATTTGCACTTTGGCACAAATGTCATCATGAATACTTGGATCCCTAGATTGAAGAGTTTGGCTAAATAGTAGTCATAGTCTCTAGACAAATTTTGATGTGCAATTATTGTTTTGATAAGGACTATGACTACACTTTTCAAAGTTTATATTAGAGACGATAATTGCACATCAAAGTTTTCACAAAGACGTTCACTTGTATTTTTTAAGTTATAGGTACCACGCATTGCAATTTAGCCAAACTACAAAAACGATTTTTGCAATTTACCTGAAATTTCATTTGCAAAACTCGTGGTCTAAATGACTAAACATTGATACTTTAGCTCAAATTGTGGAAAATACTTTAAAAAAATGTCATAATATTTTCTACCCCACTTATTTTTTGCTCTTTTTATGATATTCATAAATCATGTACTCCAACATTTAAAATGTGGAAACTAGAAAGCAGTATGCGTGACAATTTTTGCCAAAGGGGCCTAGTTCAAATGATAGAAACTTGCAAAGTGTTATTAACCACTGATTGATGAAAAAATATGTGGATTCGATATTTGTCAAAAGCACATGTTTATTAGTTATGTCAAAAGCACATGTTTCCAGATTGCATTGATGTTAATCCTAACCAATTTGAAAGTTGCAAGTGAATCACAGCACAGTTAAACTCGAATATATGTTAAGTCTTATTCGTTATAAGCTACAAGGAGCAAGTCTTATGAGTCACACAACTAGCAAGACAGTAGTTCGTTTTGTTAGAGTACCATGAGACATGAGCTCAATTCTCAGAAGCTGCAAACCTCTTTTGTGGACTTATGTGTTGTGGTGTAACACCTCAAAATTTAAAGTTTTAGTTATTAGTACTTTAATGGTATTGTGGTTTTAGAAAATTATTAGAGTTTATCTTTAACGGAAAGGACTAGAAATGAGACGCAAGTTAACTGAAAAGGACCTTCATTGTGACGGAATTAACGACAGAAACTATATGTTAGATACTATACATCCCACAAACCATAACCACAGCCTTACTACACCACCAACACCACCTTTTATTCCATACTACTTACATATACTTAACATACTATAACCGAATCTTATATAAACCACCTCAGATATATCACTAACAGACGGAACTTGAGATGTTAGCAACAACTCTCAAGGGTGAGCAGGTTTCTCCAGGTTCTCAAGTGGGCGGTAGAAGGCCTTCTCCTTGAGCACAGAACCATCCAATGTTGCTGGCTCAGACCCAGGTGCACCTCCTGGGTTTTGCTCACCAGCTGGCCCAAAAACACCGGTTTTTGGGTTTGGCGCCCAGTGTGTGTCGGAATCAGCTCGGGTGATGGCTTCTTCTGGGACGAATGTTGGACGGACCTGCTCGTCTATGTTCTTGTCGTATGACGACACATGCACTGCCCTCCTGAAAAAAATTAGCAATATGTTAAAAATTTATAGATTCTAGCGGCAAAACCTCAGAGCAAGACTAGTATATGTAACTTTTTGGTATACTAGGGGATTTGTAATCAAAAGCCAAATCTTCATAGACAATTAAGCAGATGGTAATTAGTTACTTAATGATACCCAAATTGGCATTAGTTTATACGAGATGATAGTGGTACCGGGCCCATTGGAGATGGAGCTATTATGGGCGGTGGGCACCACTACTTTGCTAATTGCAATCAGGGGAGTGAGTTCCAGTGGGAGTCGATTTGTAGTTTAGTTACTTTTGCATACACAATATTAAAGTATTTAGCACACCACAATCACTTCTCTTTGTTGTCTTGCCTAATTCACTCATTCCTATCTATTCTGTCTCAATGAGGTTAGAGCGCAAAATGATAATTGTGTTGTACAAATCACTCCTCTGTTTGAAATATAGCTTCTCACATGAAACGGCTCTCTAGACATTAATTTCAACAGGTTCTTGTATCATCTAAACAGGAAAGAACCTACTAACATTGTGCAAAACTCGGAATGAAACCATAAAACAGAACAGAAACTTACCGTTCCGATACCTAATACTCTTTTACTTTATAAACAGCTTTGTTCGGGTGAAAAGTTAGACTTGTTAAATTCCTAGCCCAAGTTTATGTCCGGTGTGAGACTGAAACCATACTATAAGTCCAGCTGTTATTCTGTTATTCATATTATAAATTTACAATATTGTACGTCCGGTTTGGTACAATTGTACACCCATAGTACAAACTAATTAGATATTTTCTTTTGCAATGATTTGTTTTATCTTGATTTGGACAACAATGATATTCCAAGACATAGGGATAAAAAGGAGGGTCCTAATCACCAACCAAAATCCAACAAGTTGTCCATAGCTTATCCGATTGATAAGCACTATAAATGGTTTCCAGCAAAAAAAATTGAAAAATGGCCCCCCTATATGGAAATCTATTCGATAAGTCATTGTCAATTTCATTTCATCCTTCTAAAAAGTGTACGGCACCTTCTCTTTCCCTTTTACACTTTTGAAATATAAGATCACCTTACATTTTTAACAGAATTCGTACACGGAATAATTTGAACTTTTCAAAATAATCAAAATGATAATCCCTGTACACATGAAAATTTGTCTAAAAACAAAACACTTTTGTATAATGATAATCCGTGTACAAATACACCTACTAAAATCGAATCCTAACAAGGAGTTTGATCAAAATCGACACAAGGACTGTTGGAGACATTTATGTGGCGTGTTCCGATCTATCAGCAATAATAACAATTATTGCGCAAATACATCATGAGACAAACAGATGTACCTAACTGACAGATCCATCCGCCTAACTAACCACCACCAACATTGAAGACGATTTCGTAACCATTTTTTCTATAAAGATTATACAAAGCAGGTTATACAGATCACTATACTAACAGACAAATACATCTGTCATAAACACAGACACAAATTAACAACGGTTTTTGAGAAAATTTATTCACGCAATACAGGTAGATTTAGCATCAGGAACGACGAATTCAACATTTTTGGAACAAACTAGATTCAACAATCATCATACACAGATACTTCCGTCATACACATACGCAGAGAGATTAATCTAACTAACAATCACTAAAATGAACAACTATTTTAGCTATTTAAGCCGATTTTTAACCTAACTACCGTCCGATTCAATAACTTAACAATATTTAACTAAATTAACTTCAAAATCACACACACAGACTCTGATTCACCTAACCGTCTGATTCAATAAATAACTCGCAACGATTTGTAACAAAATTAACTTTAGAATCACAATCAACTGATTCACCTAACTGTGTGATTCGCAATAGAGTCATATTTAACAAAATTAACTTTAAAAAAANAACCTAACTACCGTCCGATTCAATAACTTAACAATATTTAACTAAATTAACTTCAAAATCACACACACATACTCTGATTCACCTAACCGTCTGATTCAATAAATAACTCGCAACGATTTGTAACAAAATTAACTTTAGAATCACAATCAACTGATTCACCTAACTGTGTGATTCGCAATAGAGTCATATTTAACAAAATTAACTTTAAAAAAAAAAGGAAAAAAAAAAACATATTCAGTTCATCATACTAAAACACACAGAAAAAAACAAAAAAAGAAAGAAAAAAAAAAATAAAAAAAAAAGGAAAAAAAAAAACATATTCAGTTCATCATACTAACACACACAGTGATTCACCTAAACTGTGTGAATAATAATAATAAGATAAGTAAGTGATTTAGAAGCAGTTGAATAAGTATATGTATGTATACCTGAAAGTGAGAGGAGGTGAAGAAGTACGGATGTGAGTGACGAATCGTTTACCCAAAGCCACCTTGGTGCCCATACAAACGGTTTTTTCCCCGGTGAAAAATATAGACTGACTGACAAGTGGAAAATAAAGGCGGTGAAATCGAGATGAAGAAATACCAACAAAACAAAAAGGAAAGGTAGTTGTGGATATTATTATGTGGGTGGGGGTTTGTTGGTTTCTTATATACACGCGGATATTGTGAGTAGGTGACTCAACTTTCCTATCCTTTCTTTTCTTACTCCAATACTTCTCACTTTTATCATTTCGGATTACTCTTTCAGTCTTTCTAATAGGGCCGAGCAAAATTAACCAAAAACTTATCCAACTCGACAAACTGAGCCAAGCTGAACTGAACCGAACTTATTCGGTTCGGTTTTGTATAATTATTTCGGTTTTACACGGCCCGGTTCGAGTCAAAACACAACTATTCGGTTTGAAATAGCTTAACCAAACGGAACCGAACCAAACCGACCTTATTCGATTCGGTTTCGATAGGTTTTACTCGGTTCGGTTTTCGATTCACGTTTTACCCTTAATCAGTTTTCGGGTCGGGTTTGGTTAGTTCGGTCCAGGTTTTTGACCTCTTGCTAAGCCCTAGTTTCTAATAATCTCGGCTATGATTTCACATTTGTCTCAAAATAAATGTCAGTAATTTTGTATTTTTGTTTATCTGAAAATAAATGTTTATTTTAAAATTAAAACTAATAAGAACATTAGGAGAAGATAAACTAGACATTGTAGTAATTATTATGTCCTTACAGCGTGACCTATCGATTCTTTAGGGTTACGGGAGCCTGTTTTGATTAGAGAAAGAGAGATATTATCGGTGAAATTTAAAATGTTTTTACCTATATCTAGAGGTAGAAATGAATCAGATCACTCATGAAAAGATCGAGAATCAAATCAATAAAAGCTTGAAACAAGACAAATTTAACAAGTTCGAGCTTAAGTTGGCGCTCACTTAAATATATTGCGTCTACATATAGCTATGTTTCAACGAGACCCAACCCAACGTTCTTAACAACCTAATTTCGATTTACTCGTCATAAAATGAGCCGAGCTCGAGTTTGTGAAATTTGTCAGATCTCAACCATGAGGCTCGAGCTTATTATAGGACGGAGTAGAACCACTTACAACGCATAACCGAAGTTAAACATATTCTTATGGACTATAACGAAATTGTTGAAAACATATTAGAAAGATCTTGAATTAATTAATGTTAAGGAGGAAAAATACGTAAAATAATAGTAGTTTGCGTGAAACATGGTGCAAAATAGCTCATAGTTTGTGTCTGAAATGAGACTATTTTGGGGAGGTCTAAATCTAGTTGGTGTCACTTTAAATAATTGTAATTAAATATTGTTAATCCGGTGCTTATTATTTGACTCACCTGAACCAAGCTTTAACTCTTCTGTATGGAATATTCCGGCTAGATGCTTTAACGACCGTTAAGTTTGTATAAATCTTTGCATGACGTGGACACACGCAATATACACGCGCAAGGATATCCGATCTAACATATTCGATATCTTTGAATGGGTTGAAGATCCTCGATATGAATTAAAATGTTAGGCATCATGCATTTTAGTCGTGATAATTATTTTAATAAGGGATTTGCAAACGAGNTGATTATAAATATTTTCTTTACTTTTTATTTTTTTTCTTTTTTCTTTTTTTTAAGAAAAAAAATAGAGAAAACCATTTATGTATTTTTTTAATGTAATTTTTTCCAATATTCTATACCACCTATCTGATAATATATCTCACAAATTCCTTCGGTGAGTCTTAAACACACAAACTTTGAATTGATAAACAACTCTCATACCTCAGATCAAAGACTTTGAGTTAGAGAAAACTATTTATATAACCCTTTGCACGCATTAATTTTGACATAAATCTTATATAGTGGATTTTAACATAAGCTATAATATCTAAATTTTAATTATTTGTGTATAAATATTGTATATTATTTAAATTTAATAATATTGTACGTATGTACCAGACAAAATATTTTAATAATTACTATATATATATATATATATATATATATATATATATATATATATTTTAGTTTTTTTTTTTTATATCGACACACGTTTATACATATTTAGTTTGCTAGATGAAATTTACATAAGTTTGCAACAAAAAAAAATAAATAATAATAATAATAATAATAATAATAATAATAATAATAATAATAATAATAATAATAATAATAATAATAAATAAATAAATAAATAAAATAAATAAAAAAATAAATAAGTTTGACCATATTGAAGCTAGTTTTGACTATCAGTTAACCAATCAAAATGCTTGATTTCAAATTAAGCTCTCTCGTTGATTAACTAAAAAATTTATTTGTCCCATTTGTATATTTTCTTATTTAAGAGGTTACAAAGGTGTGTACAAAATGAGAAACATATTACAAAGAAAATTATCTAGCCTGTTAACCAAAATACCATTAATATCACGCGATATTGGAGTGATGAAAACCCACTTTTCCTTCCCATGACGTCAATAATGTCGTGAAGAACCTTAAATTGGTTCGATTCTAACTTTTGGTCTAATATTTAATACCATATTGAAGGATTTTTTTGAATTTAAGACATACTTAGCGGACAAAGTCATTTAAGCCGGTCAAAATTATAACGGTTTTATTGGTCAACTAGACACCCTCAACGTTATGTTGAAGAAAGGCGAGTCCTCTTCAACATCATGCCATGGGAGTTTGGGTGTTTTGATTATTTATTTAGCTGTGATTCGTCTTATGACTATATTTCTCTTCAAATCGTGAAAAAATAAATAAATAAATAAAATAAAAAATAAAAAAATTTATTGTTTAATTCACACTTCCAATTTGTTTCATTTTAAGTTAATTCCATGTATAAACTTCAAGTACTCCTTAATTCCTTATCATACAAGTTAATGCGACACTAAATTAAATTAATACGTGATGGAACTAAGGTCGTTTTTGCATTGCTTTCAATGGTCACATAGGGGTGCAACATGCCATCATAAAATAGCAATAAAGTGATAATTACATATCTATATTTTAACATCAAATAAACAAAGACCATAATAAGAAAGTTGAAAATGGACGGATTAAACAAAGATTAGTGCCTTAAAAAGTCAGTTATTTTATTCAAATGCCATACATAATTCCTTTTTATAGCAAACGTTAATTATTTACATCTAATGACTAATGAGACAATCGAAAGAACTAAATAAGTTTAGTAGTATTATAAGCTAAACGCGTCAAGACATCGAAAAAACAATATACTTAAATGTTAGATATTATTTGTTAACTTATCTTGAATGAAATGAAACGGGAAATGATAGAGAAATTCTATATCAAACTGCAAGCTAATAATTAACTAGTTGCAAAATTTCGTGTTACATGATTTGTTTAATTAGTCCACTTATATATTTGAGAAAATGAATTGTAAACATATTCAATTATATTATAAACCTGGTAACAAACTAACAATACAATTCACTTTTTCAGGTTGCAATGATTTAATGTCACTCAAGTTTAAGCACAAAATTAATACTAGTAAGTATTAGCTAGGTCTTTTAGTCAATTATCAAATAAATTATGTTTCATAATGTAATATCTAGTTAGACATCTCAACGTTAACCAAGATGAAAACAAAAATGTTACCTGGTCCTTAATAAATTGATTTGATCCAATATGCTTGGATCTGTTTAAGTCAATAACGTACTTTTAAACAAAATCATATTTTATTGTCAATCACTTTAAGATAACTTGACTAGAAACAAGGAATTCGGTACCCGCCGCGTTGCGGCGGGGATTTTTATGATGTTTTTTTTTTTTTTTTTTTTTTTTTTTTTTTGTTTTTTTTTTATTTATTTGCGTCATCGTTTGGGTATCGTAATTGTACAACGCTATTTTTCTCATTTCGAAAGAAGTATGTGGGAATATTATTTGTGTAAATAGGTGTTGCTATATTTGGGATGTTATAATGGCAATTATTTGGTTTAGCTATACGTTTATTTGTATTTATGTGATATGATATTGTGTAGGTAAATATATTGAATGTTTGTCAAATATATTGAATTCTTGAAAGTTATACATGTTTATACTCGTTTTCATTGAAAAAATTATTTCGTGAACAATGGCTCAAGTTTCGTAATTTTTCGAGTCCGTTTGGTACATCAAATGAGCACCGGAGTGATTTTGTGAAAAGTTTAGCCAAGATTGACACTTACACCCCCTCCACCCCTAAGTTTCAATTCACACCCTCACATTTTAATTTACATTTGACACCCTCCCCATTTTATATATAAACCATTTTTTATTTCATTTTATAAAAAACCACACACACACAATCTTTCTTTCTCTCTCTACTCGCCGGATTCTGCATAAATTCCGGCAACAACAGCAGTTTCCGGCGCCTCCGTCACTGGGAAATTTTCCGGCGACCCCTTTTCTTAGTTTATTCGATAGATCGGCTGCCTCTTATCATTTCTGGAGCTTGTGAGCTTCTAGCTCCCATCGTAACACTCGTACGCGCCGCCACCATCTTCTGTCACCACCACCGCCACCACCACAGCCCTTCCCACCATTTTCCCACGGTAAAAATCAACCACGCGACTGCTTTTTTGTTTCTAATAAAGTTTTTAAACAAACCCTAATTTTTAATTTTATTAAATCCGGAATTTAAATAAATGTTAGTAATAAAAATGGTTCGTAAACCCTAAACCCGTGTGAATATTTTGTTTGGTCGCGACTCACAGTTGACTCAATCAACCACCGAGTCAACTCAGTTGACTCGGTTTGATATTATTGATGTTTTTTTGTTTCTTTTAATGTTATTGATGTTGTTGTCGAGTTTTGATGTGAATTTGGTTGTCAGTTGTCTTTCTAACCTTTTATTTGTTTGTTGTTTCAATTTTTGGACTTGGTTTCGGGTTTGTAAACAGATGTCGCTTATAACAACCTGCATTTTTCAGGTCTTTACTCAACCTCAAACTCGAAACTATTTACTTTGGATATTTAAATTTTCACTTTTACGTGTACCCGTTAAGTCAAATCGCGTAACCCGAAAAACAATTTTAAACGTAAGCTAGCATCAAACAAAATTTAGTCTAAGTTAGATATGTGCTATATGGCTTTTACAATCATGGTTTAGTTGCCTATGCAATTTATTTTATAAGTTTTACGTAACACGTTTGCATCTCGTATCTACGCTCATGCATTTATAATCATCCACCACTTTGCATAATACTTAAACATGTACATACTTGTAAATGCCATTAAATTTAAAAACTTAAATTATCCCTTTATCTCATTCCAAGCAATCTCACGCTTCCCCTCTATTTTTGAATGTCCCAACATCCTAATCCTCCTTGGTATTACACTATTTCCATTTCTATGATTATAGCCATCCTAAACATGCATGTGAATGACCTAAGTCAAAAAGAAATTGATTCCTCCTTTCTTGAACACCATCACACGGCACACACACAATCACCTATACACTCATTTCCATTTTTGATTAGTCAAAAGTAGATGCCTTAAAAATATATTTGATACCTTCCACAATTACTCCTATGTAAACCTTATACCTAACCACTCCTCTCTCTACATTCCAAACACAAACACACCACACTTCATTCATCCTCTAGTCAGTCGAGCCACAAGGAGGAGAAAAGGGAAATGATTTGGTTAATTGCAGCTAGGAATACACTTGGGTCATAGTATTAAGAAGCTTGGGTTACTAGTTCTTGGTCATAAGGTTCCTCGGTCTCACACTCTCATTCGACATGCGCTAAGAACAACTCACTGTAAGGGCTCAACTCCATCTTTACCCTATGTCTTTGTTTTTCCTAAACTACCAATATGGTTCACTTAGTATTACATGTCAAAAAATTTTTTGGAAAACTAAACTAATGAGCTTTCCTAAAATATATACACCTTCGACATACAAACATATGCACACGACTTGTTGTGTTTGAGAGAACTTGTGTGGTATTTTTCAAACTCGCTTAATACACGAGTGCCTATTGGCTTACACTATCGAACCACATATTTCCGAGTCGAGTTCATTGACGTTTTGGATACAAACTAACTAGAAAGTGAACGTAAATGAAACGTAAAACAATAGTTTTGGCTCTCGTGAACTTGCACATATACTCGACTAATATTGCTTATTGTGACATTGCATAGCTTATTCGCGCTTAATCGTTTTCTCTAAAACCACCAAGAACTTAACATGAAATGCTTACTGAAATGTTGCAAAAACTATTTTGAAAACACAAAACCAAACCATCCACGTAAACACTACACTGTGTAAAATGAAGGAAATATAAAACACATTTAAGTTATTAGTTAATATATATCAAGATCTTGCAAAATGTAAATCAAAGGACTTGTAGCCATTTGTTGTGATACTTGCTTCTGAACCCACAGACCCAGGGGCGGACTTTGTAGCTGTCACTATTTTGTTATTATTTTTATAGAGTATGTACTTTACTATAATTTTTGTTGGAGAATTTCGTTATAATAATCAAAGTATATACTTTTAAGCTTTATACCTCATTTTATTAGATTTTATATAACTAACACATATATTTTGTTAATTACGATATAATTGACTTATTTGAAGGTATTTTGCAACGCATGACAAATTTTGGAAAAACTAATATTTACGGAAGTCATGACCAAATTTTGTCAAATTTTTATACTTAGTCTATTTCCACAAACTCGATCAAACTTCGAAACTGAAAAATAAAATGCTATTTATAGAAAATATAATAGACTTTTCTAACTTGCCATCTACCAATTTCGTAAAATTACTAATGTATCACATATATGTATACCTACTGTATCGCGTAAACACTTAAATACTTAACGCACTTCCAAGAGCCAATACTTACAAATATGTTTCGTTCATTTTTCGAAACCAATATATTATACACAACTCAAGTTAACATTTAAAAACTTATTTTTGAACTTTAAGCATTGCCACACAAGCAACGATAACACAACACTTAAATATTTTCAAACTTAATTAATTGTTTCACACCAAATCTTAAACATAAACTAGTAGACTGAGACTTGCCATCCTAATCTAGGTCGCGTGTCGGTGCCATCCACTATTTCTACTTGACTACCGCCTATAGACTGTTGTATTACTAAGGTGAGTTCTCGTAGCCCCTTTTTCATAATGTTTTCTTTGGGGGAAAATGGTACTCAAAAGGTGTTTTAACTGTTTTCATGCTGTGATACAATGTTTTCATATTTTTGGACAATATGTGTGTTTGATTACAATATGTGACCCATTGTGATGACAAATTGTGTTTCATGTATGCGCAACTGTTTAACTCCGTTTGGAGCCGAAACAATTTGATAGTACTATCTGGGGTAGCTCCCCACTATTAGTAACATATGTGTAACATTATGGGTAGGTTCAGTTGTCGCTAGCACTGTGTTTCATTTAGATGCATATATTCGTATATCTTGCTCACTATTGTCCTACGCTATACTATTTCACAGCATCGTGGTTTAACTCTTAAACCTACGAGCTCACCAACTTTATGTTGACGTTTTCGAGTATCCATTTTCAGGTATTAAGAATGATGTTCCACTAGAAGGTTGAGTATTGGCCTGGCTTAGCACACATAAGACAAGACTCTTTGGGTTGTTTTTTCCCGAGAAGTTATGCATTGGGAATGTTTCCCTTAAGACTTGATTATTGTGAACTTATGTAGTAAGACTTGTATTCATCCGTATCATGGGATCATTGTAACTTTGACCTGTGTTGTGATGTTATGAATTTAGTATTTCTCTATTATGACACCATGTGTTCTTGATCTTGAAGTCACACCCATTAAATGACATTCCGCTGCGCCATTTTTGGGGTGTGACAGATTGGCATCAGAGCCTAGGTCATAGAGAATTAGGTGGTTTGACCTAGACTATAACCTAAGAACCTTCATATAGCTTGCATAATAGGGACTACATGTGCAATTACGTGTATGCTTACCTTACGAGTTATTGGCGCCTAGTATTAGACCTTGCGAACCTCCAGAATTGAGTCCATTTTTTCAAAACCATTGAGTTTCTTTAACAATTTACAACTTAGTTTCGAGACAGTTCTTGTTTGATGAGTTGCGAAATTGAGTTGAATTGTTTCTTAACTTAAGGGTTTCGAGGAATTTACTCGAGGATGGANCTTACCTTACGAGTTATTGGCGCCTAGTATTAGACCTTGCGAACCTCCAGAATTGAGTCCATTTTTTCAAAACCATTGAGTTTCTTTAACAATTTACAACTTAGTTTCGAGACAGTTCTTGTTTGATGAGTTGCGAAATTGAGTTGAATTGTTTCTTAACTTAAGGGTTTCGAGGAATTTACTCGAGGATGGAATAGGTTAGATTGACGTGAAGTGATGATGATAAGGATGTATGGCATGATGCTATCCTAAAAACGCCTGGCCAACGTTTTTACGATAACATGATGCAATGTGGACTTATCAAATTCATGAATCTGTCAAATAGGTGGTTGAGCATAGAGTACGACACGTATACCGACCTACCCTACCTACTTCCTATCTAATATTTACCAATGCCCTTCCTTGTAGAATCATGCCTCCAAGAAGATCGACTCGAGTTAACCGAGGTGCCCCAGCCCAGAGGGGTGGAAGGACTGGTGGACGAGGAGGTAGAGGGAGTGGTCGCGACACTGGTAACAACAACAATAACAATGAGAACCCTGACTTTGAAACTATCATCGCTCAACAACTACAGGGATTGCTACCTACTATTGTTACCCAAGTTGGCGACCATATGAGTAACCAAGGAAACAACGTGAGCAGGAACGATCATGTAGATAACGACGGTGGAAATGATCACGCCAATGATGGCAGCCATGCCAATAAAGGGATTTGCAAACGAGTGCTCACTGAACACTTTATAAGATGTTAAAAAAATGCATTTAATATCTAATTAATACACTAATTTTATTTTATTTTTATTTTTATTTATTTTTTTTAATAAAAAATGCATTTAATAACCTTAATTAAACTTATAATTTACCATAATTAAATATGTTTTCTAATTTAATACACTCCAACTTTCCATATATATATAATTTACCGGGTGGAATGCCCTTTACCCAAAACTTTCCATATATATACACATTATAAGGTGCACAGTGGGCACCCATTAGCAACTATAATTATGAATATTTGCTTTACTTTTATTTATTTATTTATTTATTTTAAATGTAATTTTTTCACATTTTATAGCACATATCTGATAAGGAGTGGATAGCTTGCCTACAATTTTTGTAGTCAATTTGTTACAATTCTTCATAAAAAATACACTAGCATTGAATCAAGGACCCACAAAAAAAAATCAGTACCCACAAAAAGAATAAGGGACCCACATTAATAGAATAAAATTGTAGCCAATTGGCTACAATTAATTATAGCTAATATTTTCCCATCTGATAATATATCTCACAAATGCTTTTAACGAGATTTAAAGCTACAAACTTTTAATTAATTAAAAACACACATATCCTTATATCAAAGACTTTGAGTTAGAAAAAACTATTTATATAACCGAATGCACGCATTAATTTTGACTCGCATTAATTTTGACATAAATCTTATATAATGGATTTAAACATAAGTTATAATATGTAAATTCTAATTTTTTGTGTATAAATATTGTATATCATTTAAATTTAATAATACTGTATGTATGTACCAGACAAACTATTTTAATAATTATCATTTTTTTTAGTTTTTTTTTTCTTATTATAAAATCGAGACACGTGTTTTTATACATATTTAGTTTGCTAGATGAAATTTAGATAAGTTTGATCATATTGAAGCTAGTTTTGACTTTCAGTTAACAAATCAAAATGCTTGATTTCAAATTATACTCTCTCGTTGATTAACTAATAAAATTCATTTGTCCCATTTGTATATTCTCTTATTTAAGAGGTTACAAAGGTGTGTACAAAACGAAAAACATATTGCAACGAAAATTTTCTAGTTTTTAACCAAAATACATATAGTGTCACGCATTATTGGGGTGATGAAAACCCACTTTTCCTCCTCATAACATAAATAATGTCGTGAAGAGCCGTAAATTGGTTCAATTCTAACTTTTAGTCTAATATCTAAGACCATATCGAAGGATTTTGTTGAATTTAAGACCTACTTAGCGAATGAAGTCATTTAAGCCAATAAAATTATAACGGATTTATTGGTCAATCTGGACACCCTCAACGTCATGCTGAAGAAAGGTGAGTCCTCTTCAACATCATGCCATGAGAATTCGGGTGTTTTGATTATGTATTTAGCTATGATCCGTATTGAGACAATATTTCTCTACAAATCGCAAAAAAAAAAAAAAAAAAGAAAAAGTTACTCCGTATTTTTTTTAATTCACACTTTCAACGTATTTCATTTTAAATTAATTCCATGTATAAACTTCAGGTACTCCTTGATTCCTTATCATACAAGGTAATGCGACACTAAATTAAATTAATACGTCATGGAACTAAGGTCGTTTTTGCATTGCTTCAATGGTCACATAGGGGTGCAACATGCCATCATAAAATAGCAATAAAGTGATAATTACATATCTATATTTTAACATCAAATAAACAAAGACCATAATAAGAAAGTTGAAAATGGACGGATTAAACAAAGATTAGTGCCTTAAAAAGTCAGTTATTTTATTCAAATGCCATACATAATTCCTTTTTATAGCAAACGTTAATTATTTACATCTAATGACTAATGAGACAATCGAAAGAACTAAATAAGTTTAGTAGTATTAAAAGCTAAACGCGTCAAGACATCGAAAAAACAATATACTTAAATGTTAGATATTTTTTGTTAACTTATCTTGAATAAAATGAAACGGGAAATGATAGAGAAATTTTATATCAAACTGCAAGCTACTAATTAACTAGTTGCAAAATTTCGTGTTATATGATTTCTTTAATTAGTCCACTATATATTTGAGAAAATGAATTGTGAACATGTTCAATTATATTATAAACCTGGTAACAATACGATTCACTTTTTCAGGTTGCAATGATTTAATGTCACACAAGTTTAAGCGCAAAATTAATACTAGTAAGTATTAGCTAGGTCTTTTAGTCATTTATCAAATAAATTATGTTTCATAATTAATATCTAGTTAGACATCTCAACGTTAACCAAGACGAATACAAAAATGTTACCTGGTCCTTAATAAATTGATTTGATCCAATATATGCTTGGATCTGTTTAAGTCACTAACGAACTACTTTTAAACAAAAATCATATTTTATTGTCAATCACTTTAAGATAACTTGACTAGAAATGTCTTTACTTAACCTGTCAAAATTCAAGATAATATATTGTAGTTCCAAAAGGATGGACTGCTAAAATTAAATTGCAAAAACAGCGCGCCATTGGGTTTGGCTAAATAGGTTTTTGTTTTTTTCTTTATCAAACGGCCGTAAATTGATAGAAACTCGATAGAAAAGTGATAAAACGCATGGCAAAATCTCTAAGCTAGAGAATGGCCATGAGAAAATTACAACAAACTTAACAACAACAACAACAAATAATAATAATAATAAATAAATAAATAAATAAATAAATAAATAAATAAATAAATAAAAATTTACAACGCATCAAGGCTAAAGATACCAATTAGATTGAAAACCCAATTATTCCAGCTCGTGACTTGCTTACGACACCAGTTGGATACCCAAAGAAGTTATACAATTTGTGCTTCGGCAAAAATGTCATCATGAATACTTGGATCCGTAGATTGAAGAATTTGACTAATTAATAGGCATAGTCTTAATACAAAATTTAATGTACAATTATCGTTTTGATAAGGAATATGATTGCCTTTTTCAAAGTTTATATGGTCTTATGTCAGAAACGATAAGTGCACATCAAAGTTTTTCACAAAGACATTCACTTGCATTTTTAAAGTTATAGGTACCACGCCAAACTACAAAAACGATTTTTGTAATTTACTTAAAATTTCATTTGCAAAATTGTGAAAAATACATTTGAAAAAAATGTCATAATCTTTTCTACCCCACTTATATTTTGCTCTTTTTATGATATTCATAAACCATGTACTCCAACATTTAAAATGTGGAAACTGGAAAGCAACATGCGGGGTGACAATTTTGCCAAAGGGGCCTAGTTCAAATGATACAAACTTGCAAAGTGTTCTTAACCACTGATTGATAAAAGATTGTGGATTCAATGTTTGTTAAAAGCACATGTGACATGTTTATTAGTTATGTTTCATATGATTTATTAAGTTTATGATTGCATTACTCAGAACGAGTCCGATCAAGTGTAACTCGTAACTGTTCTATGTAAATTTATTTTAAATGTCGATGAAATATGATGACAATTAGTGTACTATTACAAATCTTAATTGATGTTTTTAAATTTAGCGGCTTAAGAGCTTGTTCCCATGTTAGCTAAAACATAACCTGAATCGACTCTTTTTATGTAAACGGGTTCAAACAAGTATGGTTCTTAATAAGACTATAAGAGTGCGACGATTTTGACACTGTTAGTGGTTAACTAAAAGAAACAATGGCTTGGCTGTCATGGAGAAAACATGTCATGTATGGTGGTTTATAACTTGAAATCACTATGACCCAAATAAAGAAATCAAGATTTGAACCCGTATCTGTATCCGCTATCTCCCCTCCTATTATTGCTGCTATGCCTATCTTCAAAGAAGCAACTGAAAGAGTTTATCGTGATGAACCAAAGACAAGCTTTACACTCACAAACCACACAGAAAATAATGGATCTTTGCATGGGTCTGGACCTAAGTTTGGGGTTTCTTACTGATCAAACTCTGTCACTACAACAATAAGTAGGACGGGCGATGAGGCTTTTGGCGGGGACGCCCTTGTCCCCGCCGAAAGTCACTAAACGACAAAAACCATGCTGACCTGGCACACCAAAAGGCTGACCGAGTAGGAGAAATTCAACGCACACTTTTGGCGGGGACATGTGGTCACCAAAGTTTGACCAAATTTTCTTATTCTCCCTCGCTGGCTAATTGTTTCCGCGTTTTTTTTCCCCTCCAACAGTTTTTGAGTAAATTCTGACCTTTTGGCGGGGACATGTCCCCGCCGAAAGTGGGATATTTGAAAAAAAAGTGCCACGCCGGACATTGTTTGACCAGCCCAAAGGCTGTGGGACCTACATGTCCCCGCCAAAAGACTCAACTGTCCCCACGGAAAGTGATCAGCGATGGGGTTTTGCGGGGACTTTTCAGTGGGGCATGTCCCCGCGGAAAGTTATTGGCGGGGACATGTCCCCGCCGAAAGCCTCGAAAAGTCCCCTCGAAAAGCAGTCAATGTTGTAGTGCGTGTATCAAGTCATTTGTCACGTCGTCTTACTTAGGAAATCCTTAGACTGTTATTGTTGTTAGAAGAGAAAAAATTGGGGTGTTCTTTATAAGTTTTTTGGCGAGGTGTTAAGAACAGGCCTAAGTTCATTGGAGGTGTTAATTGGAGATGTACACCGTTAGAAAAAGTAGAGATGTATGATACCGGAAGATAGGAATTGGAATGTTTAATTGATGATTTGATTCTTGTTAAATTGATTTGTATTGTGTCAATTTGAGTTTCTTGAAATGTTATATGAATGACATTTTGTTTTTGTGTTAAGTTACTAGGTTTTTAAACCAGCCTATAAAGACAAGTTGTAAAAGTAATTATTTTTGAAAGAGGATCCTCTCAAGTTGTACACAACTTTTGATCAAATGTATCACATATGTATAACCTTAAGTATACCTATTATTATAATTCATATCAAATGTATCACATATACAATTTATGCGAGAATGCTACTAGCTAATCGAATACCATATCCAATTTTGAATCATGTAAGCTCATTCACATAAGCAACAATTACCACAACTAGTAAAATTAGTCCCGAGCCCAACTTCGTGTGCTACCTAAAAGCCAAATACGGAGTACTATTTATCTTCAAAATCCTAATCATTCTTCATCTTCAAAATCAGAATCCTCAGTCGCATCGTTGTCATCTTCAGGTTCTTCTTCATCAGAATCACTCACCCACATACGACTCTTCTTGTTCACCCTTTGTGGTCCGGCTGCATCTGGTGCTCGTTTTGCTGGTGCTCGTTTTTCTGCTAAAGGATATTTTTCCTGCAAGCGATCTTTTTATTAGTTCACATAATCACTTGTCATGTATTACATAGTTAAAAATTAGCAAATATAAGGTTTCATTTCTCACATCATCAAGTTGGGAATCAAGAGCATCAAGATCTTTTAGCCATAAAGACTTGAATTCAATAAGGTAGAGCTCACATATCTTTTTCTTCTTTTCTTCAATTTCTTTATTTAACTCCTTCTTCTTCTCATATGTGAATGAATCAATGGGTGTAGACAGCAAGTAATCATAACCTCCGGGTTCCTGCTTCTCCTCTTCATTAACCTCCCGTTCAATTGATAGTAAAGATTGGAACTTTTTGTCCTTTAATTCAACACACCTCTGCTCCTTCTTTTTTAAAGGGAACAAAATAATTTCTTGGTCCAAAACTTTACCGATAAACTTCTCTTTGTTTTCCAGCAACAGTAAAGCTATCTTGTGCTTGCGAATGAGAGCTTGCTGTTAGCCATGACCACATTTGGGTTAGTTCATTAATCAAGGAAATGAAATGAAACCACATCGAACTTACCTTCCTCTCTTCATAAAACTCAAGACAACTGTAATAGAAATCCTCAAGAACTTTACACAAAAAGATTATGAACAGTCAGTGAACAAATTAAGAGTATAAATCAATCTTTTGTTCATGGATAGTGTACTTACTATGTTCAGGGGAGTCATACTTCTTTAGGATACCCTTTGTATCAAGCAGATACAAGTTAGCTATGCTTAATTCAGTTGTTAGATTTAATTTTTTCAAGAGCCCCCCCTCTTGTTCTGCACTTTTGATTTGATCTTCAGTCATGGTAACTTCAAAATCCACATCAATAGTATTATAACTGCGAGGCTTGTAAGCCTGCAAAAAGAACATGGGTTTGCCATATTAGAGGTATAAATACAATTTAAAAATTAACTATTTAAAACTTGTTAATTTACCTTAATGACCCCATCCTCTGAAGCTGCCTCCAAAAATTCCATGTAATCACACGTCCCTGGCGGGGCTTCTGTGATAGTGAAAGTACGAGTGTCCTCTTTTATAATTCCCTCTTCTATAATTCCTTTGATGTATAAAGTATCCTTTAATTTAACAACGTCTCCTTTGAACCCTTTATACCATGGAAGCATAGGCACCACTTTTTTACCTTCTATCAGACATTTTAGGTTAGCAATAATGACTCGAGGATTATACTTTGGAACAAACGAGCTACATTCAGTCCCTCTTCCTTCACTTCCGTTTACCAGAACCATTGGGATGATTGGAATAAACCTTTTCAAAATAATAATAATAATAAATAAATAAATAAATAAAATTGAATCATTATAACAACCAACTTAAAACAATATCATATACTTTTAAAAATACACATAGATTATAAACTACCATGCAGGCATATCCTTGTGATCATCCTCCTGAAAAATATCCTTAAAAATATAGCGTGTGATAGGAGAGAGCTGAGTGAAAAGACATCTACCACTTTCAACATGATCTTTACCACCCTGCAAAGGAATAATAGACTTTAGAATATGCAATGTATACAAAACAGTAAATGTTTAAATTGTGTATCTCACCTTCAGACGTGTACCAAATAGCCCATTCGGCTGAAGAAGGTTAATATTGTTACTGCCAACATACTTTTGGGCCATGCCGATAATGGTACCGACTAGACTCGCCTCACGATAATGATAAGGCGAGTGCTCAAACACATATGCATTGAACCGAATAACTTCAATTTCCTCAACAATGGGCTTCTTGAGAGCATAGAATAGGATCTTTCTTTGGTCAGGTTTCAACCCATCCATCACTGATGGGATTGATCTTTGGAGATCAGCCACTACATATTGCTTGAAGTCTTTGTTTATGAAGTCGATGTATTGGATACGCTCGTCATTTGAGTGAAGAGAAGCACCACCCTGCATCAAGAAACGATGATTGTAATGAAATTCGTGCCATGTCTCCGTTATTACTATGTTGTAGTAGAGATGAAAACTTCAACGGGTCAAACTGGGGAACACTTAACATCAAACAAAAAGTTACCATATTTTTGCAATCATAACTAAATGCATCAGCTATTTATTCAGTAAGATTTTGAAAGTTGACTGACCAATGCTAAAAAAAATCACGGTTGAAGCACAACCTGCAAGCATTTAAGGCATTGCATATTTGTTGCTTTTTTTTTATTATAAAAAAAAAAAAAAAAAAAAAAAAAAAAAAAAAAAGGAGAGAGAAGGTGTTTTTCTGGTCGAATCAATTTCAACCAAACCAAATGATATCTCTTGACCTAAACAATGATATTCTATCAATCACATTCGACGCCATACTAAATGATATCTTTTGACCTAAACACAATGATATTCTATCAATCACATTTGACGCCATAACTGTTTATAACTAAGTTGACAAAAGCTGATAATGACAAAACCTCAGTAGGTCGAAGTTGAAGCCAGTCGTATCTCTGCGCACTCATCTCCTTGGTGAAGGCAATCTCAATTGCATCACCATCACAGTCATCTTTCCAAAAAAAGTCCTTAATGTGCTTATAATATTACTTTGCTTCTTCAGTTTCAATAGCTTCCGGCGCCTAGAGATAATGAAAAATATTAAAAATTGCAAAAAACAACCATGTATGTATAGTTGCTATACAAAATTTTCATAAAACAAACCTGATAGTACTTCTTTATTTTGTATTCTCTTGCTTTGTCTCCTGATTTTTCCTTCCACGCGATATAGTCGGGCATTGTATAGAACAATAACACTGCATCATTCTTGTCAGAGGCAATAACCATTGGTGTTAAGAACACGCGCATAAAGCCGTTGAGTTTTAGTAAAGATGGCCAGAAGTAGTGAAGGAAGTTGATCAATAGCCCTATCATGCGTAAACCATCATCAGCCTACAAAACAAATGTAATGTTCTATAATCATAAAAAATGGCAGATACTTGATATTGTCAACGCACAGTAGTAACAAAAAGTTATGGGTACACACCTTATTAGCCATAATCATCAAGTGTCCATATCTCAATTCCTTAACATTTTCATAAATTTTACCAAATTGGAGGCCAAGAGAATTCATAAACTTCTGAATTTCAGTGTTTTCCAGCAATTGTTGAGGAGTTGCTCCCCTCACATTGGGCAACTTACCTTTCAAAGGAAAGACATGGTATTCTGGGCCTAATCCTCTCTGCAAACAACAATAAACATCGTATTAAATGATTGTTTAGGTGAATACACGTATATTGATCAAATATATGACTATCAAAGAATAACTTACAGCTAATTCTTTGGCAGAATATTCTGTCAGAACTAACGTGCAGGATTCGAAAGGAGATTTACCAGCAGACTCAGCATCTTTCAGTTTAGGAATGTTCAACAGATCTGCAACTGCAAACATGAAAAAAACAAAAGTTCTCAAACCCACTAATTTCAGGGGAAAAAAAAAAAAAAAAAAAAAAAAAAAGTATGGTTATTCCTTGTGTTTTTATTAAACAGCAATCCCTGGATACAAGTACCTTTGTGATAGGATGTTGGAGAAGGATTTGGTGGAACCTTATCTTCGGCCATAGGTTTTGGTTAGGGTTTAGGAAGACATTCACTTGTATTTTTGAAGTTATAGCTACCACGCCTGCAATTTAGCCAAACTACAAAAACGATTTTTGCAATTTACTAAATAATATAATCTTTTGGCCAAAGTTTATTTTGATACCTCAATCTTGGTTAACCGAGTTTTTTACTACCCTAAATTTTTAATGGTGGGTGTAGTACCTGGACTTGTTAACTCGTTTATAATTGGGCCTTGACTCAGTCACATGTTGTCACGTGACTTAACTATCGTTAGTTTTTTAACAAATGATAACGAGCATTAGGGTTTTAGCACTTTTTTTCTTCTTCTTAAGGTAACTTGTACGTATCATATGTGCATGGTTTTAATCCATTTAATATAACATGCATCGTAATATGATACTACTGCCTTTCAAAAAAATATGTACATTCTAACTTTTATAAATTTAATAGTGACGTAGTGTCTTTTTTGAACCTTTTAATGTTAATAACAGTTACTTTATTGGTCTCTTTTGTAGGATGAAGGATACGATTGTAATAGAGATTATGATTACGTTAGTATGGATAGAGAAAAGAATCGGGTATGTTTGTGGCCATTCACTACTGAGTTGAGAAGT
This sequence comes from Artemisia annua, assembly GCA_014162995.1. Taxonomy (NCBI): domain Eukaryota; kingdom Viridiplantae; phylum Streptophyta; class Magnoliopsida; order Asterales; family Asteraceae; genus Artemisia; species Artemisia annua. The sequence continues at coordinate 143,007 of LBNU01010749.1, read as the reverse complement.
TTAGGTTGTAAAGATTGCGATGTGAATGGTGTTTACTATAAAGAACCACTCAAGACACTTACACATGCATGGTATGAAAGTATGAAACTTATCTAAGATCAAGGTAGCTTATATGACATGTTCGAACTGGAGTGGTTGAGTTATATATGTGGAGCACATTGAAGAATGGTTAAGGAACAACAGCAAGTTGGTTGATTATAACTACACGACAAAGATGAGATTTGACCAAAGTACGGGGTTGAGACAAAATGTTGATGACGATGAAGAGATTGAGCAAGATCGATGAAACTACTTCAACAGAAGAAGAAGAAGAGGATCATGAGGAAGATTTTGAAGCAGAACTTGCTACAATAACTGAGACGCTTAGTCCAAAACAAGATACAGAGGTGAAGGATGGTTAAAAAAAAAAAAAAAAAAAAAAAAAAAAAAAAAGAAAAAAAAAAGAAAGTTGTCATAATCGTGTAAGCACATTCACATAATGACATAAGTAACAATTACCACAACTAGTAAAAGCCAACTACTATTTATGCGGTAATTTCCCCGACGAATTACCCCAACCAGCCACTGGTGAAACCTTTGCAGTAGCCTAAACTTTTAACATGAGGCCATGGATATTGTCCATGTAGCCTAAGCTGTTGACTCTAATCAACATTCTGCTGGCGTGGCCCAAAATTGTGAAAAGCCGGTAGCTGGAATTGCTGATTGTGATATGCTTGCAACTTTTTGGAGCACCTATGCTCAATCATTAAGAAAACAGCATTAAAGATTCTATTAAGAAATAAAACAGCGCTTTTTCTTCACACATGTTTATTCTTGAATATAAAATTTGTTTATAGTCGAGGAAAATTTTTAGGTTTAGGTGAATCAGGTTATTTATGAGAGTTTGTGAACAGATGAAAAAACTATAATTCCCACCACTTTTGAAATGGAAGATAGAATGGAAGATAGAATTGCAGTCCAAAAACAAAATACCTAGTAGAAAGTTGAAATTCATGAAGTTAATGGCAAGTCAACATTACAGCACATCCTAACTAAAGGTTCAAGAAAACAAACATAATTCCCACCACTTTTGAAATTCATAGTTAGAAGAACCAAACACATATTTCTTCAATCACTTGCTCCTCACTCTTCATCTTCAAAATCAGAATCCTCAGTCGCATGCATCGTTGTCATCTTCAGGTTTCTTCTTCATCAGAATCACTCACTACATACGACTCTTCTAGTTCGCCCTTTGTGGTCTGCCTGCATCTGGTGCTAGTTTTGCTGGGGGATATTCTTCCTGCAAGTGATATTTTTATTAGCTCACATAATCACTTGTCATTTACTACATTGTAAAAAATTAGCAAAGATATGGTTTCATTTCTCACAGCATCAAGTTTGCGAATAAGAGCATTAAGATCTTTTAGCCATAAAGCCTTGGGAGGAGTCATGTTGAGCTCACAAAGCTCTTTTTCCTTTGTATCAATTTCTTTCTTCAACTCCTCCATATTCTCAGGTGAGAATGATCCAATGGGTGTAGACACCAAGTAATCATATCCTGTTCTGAGTTCCTCCTCTTTGGTAGGTCTCTTTCCAGAAAGGACCGTCCATTCAATTGTTAGTGAAGATTGGAAACCTTTTTCCATTAATTCAGCACACCTCTCGTCCTTCTCTTTGAAATGGAACAAACATATTTCTCCATCACGAACTTTACCGATAAAATTCACTTTGTTTTTCAGTAACGGTATTGCTATCTTGAGCTCATGAAGCCGAGCACTCTGTTAGCCATGACCACATTTGGTTAGTAGAGAGTCTTAAACAAGGAAATTAAATGAAAACACATCCAACTTACCTTCCTCTTTTCATAAAGTTTAAGACGAAAGTGAAAGAAATCCTCAAGAACTGTACACAGAAAGAATATGAACAGTCAGAACAAATTAAAGAGTATAAATCAATCTTTTGTTCATGGATATTGTACTTACTTTGTTCAGGGGTGTCATACTTCTTTAGTTGATGATCTGAACCAAGCAGATGCATGTTAGCTGTGCTTAATGTAGTTGTTAGCTTAAATTTATCCAAGATCCCCTCATCTTTTGCACTTTTCATTTGTTCATCAGTCATGGTAATTTCAAAACGCACACTATTAATATTACCATGCCGAACCGTGTAAGCCTGCAAAAAGAACACGGGTTGCCATATAAGAGCTATAGATAATAAAATAAAAATACAATATACGCGTTAACTATTTTAAAACTTGTTAATTCACCTCAATGTCCTTCCCAACAGCTGCCTCCAAAGATTCCTGGTAATCGTTAGTCCACGTCCCTACTGGGAGTTCAGTGATAGCGATACCCTTACTGTCCCCTTCTATCATTCCTTTTGTGGTGTATAAAGTATCCTTTGATGGTGTTTTTGTTTCCTCAATCTCTCCTTCGAACCCATTATACCATGGAAGCATAGGCTCCACTTTTTTATTATTCAGTAGCCTTTTTATGTTAGAAATAATGTCTCGTGGATGATAATTTGGAATAAACGAACTACATACAGTCCCTCTTCCCTCACTTCCGTTTACCAGAACCATTGGGATGATTTGATAAAACCTTTTTCAACAAAAAAAAAAAAAAAAAAAAAAAAAAAAAAAAAAAAAAAGCCAATATAGCAACCAATTCAAAACAATATCATATACTTATAATAAAAATACACAGATTATAAACTACCATGCAGGCTCAGGGGATTGACCATCGTAGTGGAGAATAGGTTCATCAGCCTCAGGAAAAAGACACCGTGTGATAGGAGAGAGCTGAGTGGAAAGGCATCTACCACTTCCAACATGATCTTTGCCACCCTGCAAAGGAATAATAGACTTTAGAATATGCAATGTATACAAAACAATAAATGTTTAAATTGTATATCTCACCCTCAAACGTGTACCAAATTGCCCATTCGGCTCAAGAAGGTTGATGTTATTACTACCAACATAATTTTGGGCCATGCCGATAATGGTACCGACTAGACTCCTCTCCTCACCAGGATGATAAGGAGAGTGCTCAAACACATAAGCAGTGAACTGGTCAACTTCAATATTCTGAAAAATGGGCTTCTTGAAAGCATAGAATAGGATCTTTCTTTGGCCAGGTGTCAACCCATCCACCATTGATGGGATTGATCTTTGGAGATCAGCCTCTACATATCGCTTGAAGTCTATGCTGATGAAGTCGCGGTATCGTATGCGCTTCTCCTTTGAGTCAAGATAAGGACGAGTCTTCATCTGTAATGAAATTCGTGTCATGTCTCCCTGATTAGTATGTTGTAGAGATGGCAATTTCAACCCATTCACATGTAAATGGGGTCAAACTGGGGCACACTTAACATTAAACAGAAAGTTGCCCAGCATGTGTTTTTGTAATATTTTTGTAATCATAACTAAATGCATCAGCTATTTATTCAGTAATTGAAAGTTGACTCAACGAGTTGTTTGACCAAACCAAACCTGATCTGATCGAAGCCACTCCCTTATCACCTCAATCTTCTTACTGAAGGCAGTCTCGATTTCTCTACCATCAAGGTCATTAATCCAAACAAATTCCTTGACATACTGATCAAGATACTCTGCTCTTTCTTCACTTTCAAGCCCCTAGAGAAAATGAAAAATATTAAAAATTGCAAAAACAACAATATATGTATAGTTGCTATTCAAAATTTATATAAACAAACCAGCAAGCACTTTATTTTGTATTCTGTTACTTTGTTTCCCAAATTTCTAAACCACTTCTGAAACTCGGGCATTGTATAGAACAATGACACTTCATTAGTATCCGTAGAGGCCGCCTCAAAAAGGGGTGTTATGAACACGCTCATAAAGCTTTTGACTTTTATTAGTAAAGATGGCCAGAAGTAGTGAAGGAAGTTGATCAATAGCCCTATGATGTGTAAACTATCATGACCCTACAAAACACATGTAAGTAGTTCTATAAGCATAAAAAATGGCAGATACTTGATATTGTCAACACGCTCACAGTGATTGGTACACACCTGATTAGCCATAATCATCAAGCGTCCATATCTCAATTCCTTAACATTTTCATAACTTTTACCAACTTGGAGGCCAAGAATCTCCTTAATTTTTTGAATTTCGGTGTTTTCCAGCAATTGTTGAGGACTTGCATCCCTCACATGGAGCAACTTACCTGCCAAAGGAAACACACCATATTTATCTCCAGACACCTGCAAACAATAATAAACATGATTGTTTATTTCTGAATACAATGACTATCAGGAAGAAAAATAAAATAAAAAATTAAAAAATAATAATAATAATATTAAAAAAAACGTGAATT
>LBNU01010749.1:121791-138630 GCA_014162995.1 Artemisia annua | reverse complement strand
AAAAAAAAAAAAAAAAAAAAAAAAAAAAAAAAAAAAAAAAAGCCCACAGCAAATTTTTTGGCTGGATCTCCTTGTGTCAGAATTAATGTGCAGGATTCAGGAGAACCTACTAAGTTAGCATCTTTCAATTTAGGAATATCAAGTTTTCCTACAAACAGATCTGCAACTGCAAAAACATGAACAAGACAATAACATAAGTTCTCAAACCCACTAATTTCAGAAATAAATAAATAAATAAGTATGGTTATTCCTTGTTTCCCGTCGTCATGTATAAACTTACAACGATCACCAAATTAATTTACATGTTCCTCTATTTAATTGGTTACACAATTATGCATGGTAAGCTTTTATATTAATTAGAAAAAAATAGTAGAAGTACCTTTGTGATCGGACGTTAAAGGATTTGGTGGAACGGCCATAGGTGTCGATTTGTTTTAGTTAGGGTTTAGGAAGGCTCGGCTGAAAAAGGAGAGAGAGGGTTGTAGGAAGGCTCGGCTGAAAAAGGAGAGAGGTTAGAAAGAAACTTATATTAAGTAACGGTAGCTGGTATTGCTGATTGTGATATACTTACAACTTTTTAAAGCACCTATCATTAAGAAAACAACATCAAATAGCTTTTTCTTCACACATGCATGTTCATTCTTGAATAGCTTCATCTTTTGTTTTTGTACTTTGTTGATAGTCGTTTCATTAATACATACAATTTGCATGTTTATAGTCGAGGAAATTTTTTAGGTGAATCGGGTTATTTATGAAATCTTGTTAACAGATGAAAAAACTATAACAAAGACAATAAATGGAGTCCAAAAGCAATGGATCTACAAAAACCTACTACAAAGTTGAAATTCATGAGAACCCATCCTAACTAAAGGTTCAAGAAAACAAGCATAATTCCCACCACTTTTGAAATTCATAGTTAGAAGAAGCAAAACACATTATTTCTTCAATCACTTGCTCCTCACTCTTCATCTTCAAAATCAGAATCCTCTGTCGCATCGTTGCCATCTTCGGGTCTTCTTCATCAGAATCACTCACCACATATGTCTGTTCTTGTTCATTGAAGCTTCTGTTGTTTAAATAACTTATGTTAGTCACAAACTTGACATGCCAAGATTGAAAGGTTATTATGCATAAATCATTCATCGACATCATGTGAAGATTGGAAGTCGATTTTGGCTATGCGTTCATCTAAAGTATATTTTTCCTCCTGCAAGCGATATTTTTATTAGTTCACATGATCACTGGTCATTGTCAAAAATTAGCAAAGATGAGATTTCAGTTCTCACATCAAGTTGATGATCAAGAGCATTAAGATCTCTTAGCCATAAAGACTCGGATTTACTTTTTGTGATCTCATCACGCTCTTTCTTCATTGCATCACTTGCTTGCTTTAACTCCTCTATCTTCTCACTTGTGAATGATAATCGGGTTATAGACAGCAAGTAATCATAACCTGTTCCGGATTCTTTCTCATCAGTTTCTTCTACATTATCAACCGCCTGTGATGGTAAAGATTTGAAACGTTTCCTCTTTAATTCAGCACACCACTCGTCCTTCCCTCTTGAAGGGAACAAAAGAATATCTCCCTCACAAACTTTATCGATAAACTTCACTTTGTTTTCCAGTAACCATGAAGCAATCTCGAGCTCACGAACCAGAGCTCTCTGTTAGCCATGACCACATTTGGATTAGTACAGAGTGTTAAACAAGGAAATGAAATGAAACCACATCCAACTTACCCTCCTCTGTTCATAAAGTTCAAGACGAAGGTGATAGAAATCCTCAAGAACTGTACACAGAAAGAAAATAGTCTGTGAACAAATTAAGAGTATAAATCAATCTTTTGTTCATGGATATCGTACTTACTTTGTTCAGGGGTGTCATACTTCTTTAGTTCACCTTTGGAACCAAACAGATGCATGTTAGCTGTGCTTAATGTAGTTGTTAGCTTAAATTTATTCAAGAACCCCCCTGCATGGTTTGCACTGTTCATTTGATCTTCAGTCATGGTACTTTCAAAATGCACATTATTAGTATTATCTTTGCGAGCCGTGTAAGCCTGCAAAAAGAACATGGGGTTATCTATTTAAAAATAAAAATAAAAATACAATATACGCGTTATCTATTTAAAACTTGTTAATTTACCTTAATGTCCTTCCCACACCGTGAAGCCAAAAATTCATTGTAATCCCGAGTCGACGTCCCTACTGGGAGTTCAGTGATAGTAGGATCATTCTTGTCCTCTGTTATAAAGTATCCTTTTGTGGTGTATAAAGTATCCTTTGATGTTGTTTCTTTCTGAATATCTCCGTCAAACCCTTTATACCATGGAATCATAGGCACCACCGCTTTACCTTCGAGTAGGCGTTTTAGGTTAGCAATAATGTCTCGTGGATTATAATTTGGAATAAACGAACTACATTCAGTCCCTCTTCCTTCACTTCCGTTTACCAGAACCATTGGGATGATTGGAATAAACCTTTTTCAAAAAAAAAAAAAAAAAAAAAAAAAAAAAAAAAAAAAAAAAAAAGAATCATTATAACAACCAATTCAAACAATATCATATACTTACAAAAATACACATAGATTATAAACTACCATGCAGGCTCAATGGATTGACATTCGTCATTCAAGTAGTGGGGAATTGGTTCATCATCCTTGTCCTTGTCAAAAAGATATCGTGTGATAGGAGAGAGCTGAGTGAAAATATATCTACCACTTGCTGTTGCATCATGATCTTTACCACCCTGCAAAGGAATAATAGACTTTAGAATATGCAATGTGATGATGAGTAAATGTTTAAATTGAATATCTCACCATCAGACGTGTACCAAGTCGCCCATTCAGCTGAAGAAGGTTAATATTGTTACTACCAACATAATTTTGGGCCATGCCGATAATGGTACCGACTAGACTCGCCTCACCATGATGATAAGGAGAGTCATCAGACACATCAGCACTGAACTGAGCAACTTCAATTTCATGAATAATGTGCTTCTTGAAAGCATAGAATAGGATCTTTCTTTGGTCAGGTTTCAACCCATCCACCATTGATGGGATTGATCTTTGGAGATCAGCCACTACATATTGCATGAACTGTTTGTTGATGAAGTCGAGGTATCGGATGCTCTTATCCTTTGAGTCAAAATAAGTACAAGCCTGCATCAAGAAACGACGATTGTAATGAAATTCGTGTCATGTCTCCCTGATTACTATGTTGTAGAGATGGCAATTTCAACCCATTCACATGTGAATGGGGTCAAACTAGGGCACACTTAACATCAAACACTATGGAGTAATACTTTTGTAATCATAACTAAATGCATCAGCTATTTATTCAGTAAGATTTTGAAATACGAGTGGTTTGACCAATGCTAAAAAAATCAAAGTTGGAGCACAACCTGCAAGTATTTAAGGCATCGCACATTTGTTACGATTTTTTAAAAAAGGAGAGAAAATCCAATCAATTTCAACCATACTAAATGATATCTTTTGACCTAAACACAATGATATTCTATCAATCGCATTCGACGCCATAACTGTTTATAACTAAGTTGGCAAAAGTTGATAATGACCAAACCTGAGGTCTTTGAAGCCACTGGTATCTCGCCTCAATCTTCTTCTCACTGAAGGCAAACTCAATTGCATCATCATCATGGTGATCAAACCAATAAAAGTCCTTAGTGTGCTGATCAACATCAGCAAGATAAAACTGTGCTTCTTCTTGACTGTGCAGCGCCCCCTAGAGATAGTGAAAAATACTAAAAAATTCAAAAACAACAATTATGTATAGTTGCTATTCAAAATTTTCATAAACAAACCTTATAGTTCTGTATTCTGTATTCTGTTGCTTTGTTTCCCAGTTCTTTCTCCCACGACACATACTCGGGTGTTGTATAGAACGATAACACTGCATTAGTCTTCTTGTGATAGGCCTTAACAATTGGTATTATGAACATTTGCATAAAGCCTTTGACTTTTAGCAAAGATGGCCAGAAGTAGTGAAAGAACTTGATCAACATCCCTATGATGCATGAACCATCATGACCCTACAAAACACATGTAATGTTCTATAAGCATAAAAAAATGGTAGATACTTGATATTGTCAACGCAAAGTAGTAGTAACAGTTATTGGTACACACCTTAGTAGCCATAATCATCAAGTGTCCATATCTCAATTCCTTAACATTTTCATAACTTTTACCAAATTGGAGGCCAAGAATATTCTTAATGTTTTGAATTTCAGCGTTTTCCAGCAACTGTTGAGGACTTGCTCCCCTCACATTGGGCAACTTACCTTTTAAAGGAAAGGCGCCGTATTCATCTTGGCCCAATCCTCTCTGCAAACAACAATAAACATCGTATTAAATGATTGTTGTTTATGTGAATACACGTATATTCAAATATGTGACTATCAAAGAATAACCTACAGCAAAATTTTTGGCAGAATATCCTTTTGTCAGAATTAATGTGCATGATTCGGAAAAACGTGTACCAGCTAACTTAGCATCTTTCAGTTTAGGAATATTAAGTTTCCCTACATTATCTTCGGCCATAGGTATAGATTTGTTTTGGTTAGGGTTTAGGAAGGCTCGGCTGATAGAAGAGAAAAAGGTTTTTGTGAGATATATTTAGGGATGGATGTTATTTATATATATGTTCTTATGTCAGAAACGATAACGACTGCCCTTCAAAGTTTTTCATATACGCCTACAATTTAGGCAAAACTACAAAAACAATTTTGCAATTCCCCCTACTTAAAATATCGTTTGCAAAAGTGTCAAAAATACATTTTTTTTTTTAAAAAAAATGTCATAATCTTTTCTACCCTACTAATTTTTTGCTCTTTTTATGATACTAGACGAGTACCCGTGCATAGCAACGGGATTTTATACCGACAGATAGTTTATTGATAAACCCCATCACCACCGAATCCCCACCATCATCGTAACCTTCCACCCCGCCGCCGTAACCCTCCATCTAAATAGTTTCTTTGAAATATCATTCTTTTAGTTGATTTTCCTTTTTACTTAAGTTGAAATGGAGTTTATCCCAATGGATAATAATGAAGTTTGCATTTGCAGATTCATTTTCGTCAAGAACATTTTTTGTGTATGGGGAGAAGATATAGGCGTTAGCTCAACAATCGTTCCAGAGATTCAAGCAAATTTCGGAAGTTGAAAAGATGGCTGTCAATGGTAACGCTTACAAGAAATAGGGTCTTGCTACCGGTAGAGAAACTCAGGGCTTCCTTGCTTGCAAATAGCAAATTGCATAGAACGCTTTATGGATTTGTTGTTTTTGAAGTGGAGTGGAACGATGTACGGGGTATCAACTATGTGAATGAGCTTCAGGTGTGAACAGAATTACGTCCAGTCTTCTTATATTGCTGAATTCTATAAAACCATTTCAAACATCCCAAGCATCGTTTTAGCACTTGTTGGCCTGGTGATCGCCTTGAGCCAGAGATTTGAGAAAACATTTAGCAACGGCTGTAAGTATTTATGGTACCTTATATTGAAGCTGCTAATTTGAAATATAGCTTTGCATCATCCCCAAACGGAAAAGATCCTCTATATGCAGTCATGCATGTAAAAAAACTTTAATGTAGAAGATACAAATTCTATAACTATAATTAAACTACCTTTGACAGCACACTGTAGTTATTAATAACTGGAATACTGGAATCAGGATGTAGTTACAGGTTTTATAACTAGGCCAGAGAAATCTTTTAGTCATGCATTTTTAGTGCTTATTGGCGTATCGAGTCTCACTTATAGAGGTGGGAAGTTGCATTGGATTGGGTAATGGTTCAAAACAAGTAGTTTTTGGGACGGGTCAGATTTGGTTCACTAACTGGAGACACTTTTTATTCCAAAACAATTCTAACTTTCTAAATTTTTTTATTGTGCGTAAAGTATGATTACACAGGTTATATTATTTTGATAATAATCCAGTTTATTTGAATAGGAACAAAATGATTTAGGTTGTATTATGCATTAAAAATACAGTTTGGGTTTCAACCCAAACCTACCCATTCATAAGTAAATGGGTCGAAATTTCCACGTGTATAATATGGTGGTAATAGGATCATCCTGAACAGCCCGTGAATTCTGCTTTTAGCATTTAATTATGTGGATTGTGATATGTTTTTAACTGAAACTCTTTACTTTCAGGCAGCAGCAAGGTGACGAAACACCAATGGTATGGGAAATGCTTTTATACATCTACATCCTCTACTCACCAGATTGGCATTACAAAAGCACCATGCCCACTTTCTTATTCCTCTATGGTGCAGTTTTCGCCGTCTTCCACTCTCAGATTTGTTTCGATATTGGTTTCAAGCTTCACTACATAATGCTTTGTCTTCTTTTCATCCCGAGGATGTACAAATACTACATTCTTACACAAGATAAACCAGCCAAACGGCTAGCAAAATTATACGTCCTCACATTGTTTCTTGGGCTCTTGTGTTGGCTTGGTGATCGTCTCTTCTGCAACAAAAATTCTCATTGGTACTTCAATCCACAAGGTCATGCTTTATGGCACTCGTTCATGGCCTTTAACTCGTATTTTGCAAACCAGTTTTTGATATTCTGTCGGGCTCAGCAACGAGGATGGAATCCGAGAATTGCACATTTCTTGGGGTTCTTCCCGTATGTGAAAATCCAAAAACCAAAGTCCCAGTAACGGAGAAACATATGATGAGATTCCAATCCTCTCGGTGAGTGGTTTTGATTTTTGAATATTGAAATACAAGTTTTGGAAAGTAGATCTGCTTTGTATCATATATATATATATACAGCTCTGCTGTTATGTTAGGTTTCATTCACAAGTTCTATGATGGTCCCAATTGGGCCCTTTTGATAATACCAATTTACCTTGCAACAAAGCTAGCGACTAACGTGCAAATCTGTTAGCCTTAAAAATAATGTTATAGTAGGGAATTGCATTAGAATCAAAATACAAGGACTAGTTTAGTCAATAGTGCTAAGTTAGGCTAGCTCTTTGTATAAATACACCTCCTAGTCTCAACTAGGAGGTTGGATGTCTCATTTGTATCTTTAGGTGTGTGTGGTTTTCCCTTTCTCTCTCTAGAAAAACACACACATCTTCCCCTTTCTTAATCTAATATATACCATGTCTTTCCTTTACTTTGAGCTTCCCCGACCCCCCGAACCACATGAATCATATATACTATCAATCCTACAATTGGTATCGGAGCTCATGGTGTTACTTTATTGATTCTTGTGGTTCGTACATGTGTTCGAATCTGTTTTTACCTGAATTTTTTTTGGATCTGAGAAAAAAAAAATTTCTCGTCCTTTATGCTTTAACAGTTTCTATACACAGATTTATTGTATCCTTATGGTCAAACAGTCCCTATCCGCGTTATACAAGTTTACAAATTGTTTCTGTGGTCTTTTTGGTTAAGTCATAGTCAACAGTTTATGTTACATCATATTTTGGGACTAGTTTTTGTACCATCCGTGAAAGGTGGTCGGAAAAACTCATCGGGATCGGAATTTTCACCGGAAAAATCAAAACTTCTTGTATAAGAAGTTCTCGAAACGTACCTGTTTTCGAGATTTAATTGTTATCGAGAACACTTGTGGTTTTCGAGATCTCAAAACCCTAATCTGTCGAAATAATAATCTCGATAACTGAGGATCTCGAAAATTATGGATCTCGATAAGTTGAAAGTTTCTCGATAATAAAGTTCTCAAAAAAATTTTGTCGATAACTTGAGTTATTATCGAAATCTTTTTGCAAAATTTTCGAAATCTTTTAAATGAAAACTTTCGAAATCTTTTTGAAAGAAAAAGATTGAGAAGAAGAAGCAGAACATGACCACTAAACCATTATACCACAACTCAAGACCTTAGTTCTTTAACCATCATCAGTCCACAAAGTTTTAAATGAAAACAAAATCCAAATCCAAACACAGCCTCGACATGAAAGACAACCAACATCCTCAGACAATAACTTAGCTCAAACTATCCTAATCCTAACAACAATCAACATCAACCAACACCAAACTCATCACCATCTCCACATAAAAACTCAACTCCAAAAAGGAAAATTATACAAAAGATCTCAGCAATATTTCAACTGTTAACAGATTTTTTAGTTGAAATAATATCTTCACAGATCTTAACACAAAAAAATTGAAAGCATCTATTGATCTCAGTTTTTCTTATTCGTGGGCTATAACAACAACCATAGACCTCAAAATCAAGCACGAAAAGAAATAAACATCACAGATCCATATAGAAGACTAAGCTTCAATTAATTATCCGAATACAATTAAAGAAAGGACCATAACTTAAATGTTATAATCCATCTTTTCATTCGGTTTAAAAACACAACGACACAACATAACGATTAAACCTACCTGAGACCAGTTTATAGATCTTGAAGCCGAAAACTTTTAGTTCTTCATTCGTGGTATAAGTTAATCGAACAGGTTTTCAGGTTAAGGGTGAGAGATCAGTTTGTTATGTTATTGTTATGAAAGAAGAAAGAGGTGGAGCTTGGGACTCGAATGATTTGATCATGGGAAGATATGAGATTAGCAGATTTGGAGGAGAGTTACTTGTGGGAATGAGATAAGTTTTTTAGATCTATTTTGGTAAGAAAGAGAGAATGGGGGCGGATGATAAGAGGATTAGGGTTATAATAAGTGAGTTGTGTGTCTTTAATACCCCGAATGTTTAGGGTATTAGGGATTTTGGATCAGGCTTATGATTTGGGCTTTGGATTATTCGTGAATGTTTGGGCTGAGCTTAAGCTACATACGATTGGGAATGGGCTGATAGAAAATCTGGTTTGAGATTTTGTTATCAACCGCCAACCTGGACTTACCAATGGCTATCCAAAATTTATTTTTTGGATATATATAATCCTTTGATAATTGTTGGTATAATTGGACGTTGAGTGGTATTTTGCGTTACAAATTTCACGGGGATACATATTTCACGGCTACAGTTTTTAAAGAATATCAAATGTGACTGCGAGGATAATTCGTTATCATTTATTTGGGTTTGAAGTAATGTTCTACGGACACGTGCACTTATTTCGTCTTCTTTCTTTCTTCCCTCTCGCGAAGATGACTTGTTTGGGCATATATATTAATGGTGACGAAGACTTGAATATCTAGTTACTTGTAGGAACCCAGCACTCCTTGATCGTTACGGGCTCCAGGCTGTTAAACCTTTAATTATCTAGGAACAATAACATTGACTAACATGCAGCGGAATAATAAATAAGAACATCAATGTTATCAACAAGGTTTTTCATTATCATCTCTAACATACAAACATCTACAACCCCCATTCTACTTGATCAAGGTAGAACGACCTTGAGGCTGACTAACCAACTAACTCTAACTAAATCCTAGGCGTTTCCCAAATCCCTACGCCTAGGTTCCCACACACACACACCTTTGAGGTTTACATCTTGTACGTACAATAAAACTAATGACCCTATGTCTTTTTATATACTAGAGACATCTAGGGTTTACAAGAGGAATCATAATACAATTAGGAAAGTAAATCTTTTATGTAAATCTTCTAGAATCTTCAAAATTCTCCATCTTTTTGTAGTTTCCCATCTTGTCACTTTAAGCCCTTCATGTTTCATTCTTTCTTGTTTTGTATCATCAAATCTAATAGACCCAACAATCTTCCCCTATTTGATGATGACAAAACAAATATCTTCTTGTACGAACTTCCCTAGACGAAGTAGAAAAGTTGAGATAAAATCTCACCATGAATGAAACAATCTTGTCTTCCCCTTGATTCATGCAATGCTACTCCAATATCTCTTCCCCTTATTGTTATCAACAAATAGAGAACGAATGAAAAATTTCCCCTTGAGTAGTGCATGAACATCAATTGAAAAACACATCATAAGAATAAGCTTCCCCTGAAATCAATGTGTTAACCATCTTCATGATTCTTCAAATCTGTAAGCTCCTTGTAATGATCACTTGTGAAGAAAACCGAGTATAACGAATTTGATGAAGAAGTAAAATTTCCCAAACTTGTATCTTATGTCTTGTACTAACCACGTGACTCCAAACTCATACCAGAGCTCAAATAGTATAAGTAGACCGCAACCTCTTGACAAAATCCTCATCCTATGTGAGACACTGAGCACAATAACGTAACTCCTTTAAGTGATAGCCAATGTGTGCATAGAGCATCATAAGAAAAATCACACTCTTTGGCTAGATTTATCAAGTCTTTGTCACTTCTTTAACACACGAACAAGTTATCTCCAAAGTGTCTCAAACTTTGAGATATGATAAGAACACTCATCTAAGAAACTCAACTACAACATCAAATAAATGATATTCAACCTTCTTCGTAATCAATTAATCCAATAAGAACGAGCTTTTAATCTTTTAACAACATAAACTTCTTCCTGTGTGTGTATACCAAATAACCTTTTGTGTGTGTAATCCAAAATCAATCAAAATCATCTCGATCTAAGCATATGTACTTCCCCTCACTGCTCTTAAATCATGCATAATTATTGAACCATAAAGCTCTTACATACCTCCATAAATCATCTTGTAGCAGCAGTACGTTGGAAAAAATAAGAGCAGTACTTTAAATAACAAGCAGTACTTTGATATAACAGTACCTTGTTAGTTTATGAGGAGCAGTACTTTCGAATTACCAATAACTCCACTTATTGCTAAGACATACCCACGTCACAAATCAAGCAGCAGCAATATTCGAGCAGAGCAGTACTTTAACAGACTTGAACAGCAATACTTTGAAAAAAAATGCAAAGCAGCAGATTGAAACTCACAACAGTACGTTGAGAACAAGAGCAGTACGTTAAGAGCAACACCTTACAATATAGCAGTACCTTGAAGGAACTTCAAACAGTATGTTGACCCTTTAATTCTTCAATACCCACATGATGTTGCAGACCATGTGAAACTTAAATGCATTGACCAATCACCAATGAGAATATAATGATACAATATGCGACGGTCAACAGCCCTCATGAATGTACAAAATTAATATTGCCCCGTCCCACTATGGGCATTAATTGTAGTATGAGGGTAATATTCATCTCACCAAACCGACACCCACAATCATAAAAATTTGATAACTTGAAGAATCAGCCAATTAATTCAATTATTGACAGTACGAGGTAATCGAATGATCAATTAATAAAACTTAATGCTACTTACCTACAATTATCAAATCCTTAACCAATAATATGCATTTACTCCACAAAATAAAACCAATTCACGTGCACTTGCAAAGACCTCAATTAATACTCCATCAGTTCAATTAATTTTTGTATGAGGTATGACATTAAATTAATTCATTTATCACAGCTACATGATTTTGGTAATAGACGAAAACCATAATTAAATTGCCATGTTACCTTTTTGCCGCCAATAAAGTTCAATACCATTAGAATTCGTTAATACATGTTTCTTCGACAACACACTTTATTTAGTCGAATTTTAATTCCAGTATCTCGTAAAACCAGGTTGACTTTTTAAACCCTAAACACATATGTCGACTTTTTTTATCAGGCATCAAAAACAGAACTTCGACCACATTATTCTTCAAAAACACAACAGCATCTCATCGACATTAAAACCTTGTAGATCCCTAGATATCGAGAACCCCAGGCTCTGATACCACATGTAGGAACCCAGCACTCCTTGATCGTTATGGGATCCAGGCTGTTAAACCTTTAATTATCTAGGAACAATAACATTGAATAACATGCAGCAGAATAATAAATAAGAACATCAATGTTATCAACAAGGTTTTTCATTATCATCTCTAACATACAAACATCTACAACCCCCATTCTACTTGATCAAGGTAGAACGACCTTGAGGCTGACTAACCAACTAACTCTAACTAAATCCTAGGCGTTTCCCAAATCCCTACGCCTAGGTTCCCACACACACACACCTTTGAGGTTTACATCTTGTACGTACAATAAAACTAATGACCCTATGTCTCTTTATATACTAGAGACATCTAGGGTTTACAAGAGGAATCATAATACAATTAGGAAAGTAAATCTTTTATGTAAATCTTCTAGAATCTTCAAAATTCTCCATCTTTTTGTAGTTTCCCATCTTGTCACTTTAAGCCCTTCATGTTTCATTCTTTCTTGTTTTGTATTATCAAATCTAATAGACCCAACAGTTGCCCATCCCCAAACAAATGGCTTAGTCGAGAGAGCCAACCGCAGTTTAGGAGAAGGAATGAAAGCGCGCCTAGACAAACACAAAGGGCGATGGGTGGATGAGCTTTCACATGTCCTATGGGCGCACCGCACAACCATCAAGGTCAGTAATGGAGACACCCCCTTCTCACTTGTCTACGGGACAGAAGCCGTTATACCAGCTGAGATTGGGATGCCAACCATCCGCACAACGGAAGTTAACGTCGCAACAAACGACGAGGATCGAAGAGTAGACCTAGACCTATTAGAGGAAAGGCGTGAGCGCGCAGCAATACGCGAGGAAAAGTCCAAGTCAAAGATGAAGGGGTACTACGATGCTAGAGTCCGTCATGTTACATTCCGGCCAGGTGACTTCGTATACAGAGCAAACGATTCTAGCCGAGCAGAAGACACGGGAAAACTCGGACCAAAATGGGAAGGCCCCTACGAAGTCATTGAAGCACTTGGAAAGGGTGCGTACAAGCTGCGCGACACAAATGGCCAAGAGCTACAACGAACATGGAATGTTGGCAATCTCAAGAGATGCTATCTCTAAATAAGGCTACGGCCCACCCCGCGGACACACATGCGTTTTAGGATACACCTAATAAGGATCCGCGAGTTTCTTTTTACTGTATTTCCTTTTCTCATACAAGTATGATTGTGTTTTTATTTTTCAAAAAACTTGCAAGTATTAAATAAAACATACCATGGTTTCTAGCTAACTCCATGGCACGCATTTTATTCATTAATTACATATTATTGATTTATATATTGNACTTGTCTACGGGACAGAAGCCGTTATACCAGCTGAGATTGGGATGCCAACAATCCGCACAGCGGAAGTTAACGTCGCAACAAACGACGAGGATCGAAGAGTAGACCTAGACCTATTAGAGGAAAGGCGTGAGCGCGCAGCAATACGCGAGGAAAAGTCCAAGTCAAAGATGAAGGGGTACTACGACGCTAGAGTCCGTCATGTTACATTCCGGCCAGGTGACTTCGTATACAGAGCAAACGATTCTAGCCGAGCAGAAGACACGGGGAAACTTGGACCAAAATGGGAAGGCCCCTACGAAGTCATTGAATCACTTGGAAAAGGCGCATACAGGCTGCGCGACACAAATGGCCAAGAGCTACAACGAACATGGAATGTTGGCAATCTCAAGAGATGCTATCTCTAAATAAGGCTACGGCCCACCCCTCGGACACACATGCGTTTTAGGATACGCCTAATAAGGATCCGCGAGTTTCTTTTTACTGTATTTCCTTTTCTCATACAAGTATGATTGTGTTTTTATTTTTCAAAAAACTTGCAAGTATTAAATAAAACATACCATGGTTTCTAGCTAACTCCATGGCACGCATTTTATTCATTAATTACATATTATTTATTTATATATCGATATCCATGACGGTATTGCCCACGCGGCGTGCATGCACTTATTAAAAACCCACGACGGTAATAGGATGAGTAAACCTACTAACGGACTCGTTGAGTAAGAGGGTTGCAAACCCATCAACATCGGATCACGAATCCTTGTTAAACACCTTATCTCTAAGATGTTAGGGTAAGTTCTTTGCGCACCCCACGACGGATGCGCGATAACGCATACGATGCATGTTTAACAAATAATAAGAGTTAAGATAATTAACCCTCAAATGTAAAATGGTAAAACACAGTACGCTGGGACCATTGTTTGTACAAAGATTTGCATACAAACTTATGTTTTCTTTTAAGTACAAAAAACACCTTCGTATACCATTACGATTGATTTTAGAATCGTACATAGTTATGATTCTTGTGCCATGAGCATATAGCAAGTTCTTATGTCTATATATATGTGAATACGTGGATATTTTCAATCACAAGATATCAAATCGGCATCACAAATATTTAGTCAACCAAAAATATATATACTTATAACCACAATTCAAAATGTACAACAAAGTGCTAACAAAACACTAAAGATAAATACAACTAGATGCTCTTAACGCGCCTCAGACCAGAGTCACTGCTTCCTTCTACGGAAGGCGCGGCCTCGCTGAGCCTGGTCAGCAGCTCGGCATCAGTAAGAGANTGATTCCGATGAGATCGCAATCATCAGGGGAGAGAAATGTGTACATCAAGGACGTACAAAAGGTTCACGTGACCAGGCTTAACCGTTTCTACCTTTGTTGGTTACATGTGTACATTATGGGTTGATTCGTAAGATAGCTGGAATGCATTTGTTGAAGATGAAGATGTTGATACATTGTTCCCCCTAATTGACAATCTTGAAGAAGGTCGAGTCTACAGTCTATTCTACATTTTCCGCTGCGTGTTAGAAGACTAAATATGGGTTACATTTAATAATCAAAAGACTTCTTCATATTCAGGGCATTCATCAGATAGGTTTTCAGTTTGGGGGAGAGCACTAATTAGGGGAGAGTGTACTCATTGTTGTCAGTTTGCAATTAACCCCTAATTAGATTTGCTCACACTGTTCTTCTGCAAGTAAAGATATGGCAGCTGAGATGTTTCTGGAAGCTGAATGAAGCAATGAAGGTTGAAGACCACTCTCAGAGCTGCTGCGCTTATATCTTGTATTTAATTTTACTTGTAGGGAACGTTGTAAGCAATTCCCATATAACATTACTTTGGGGAGAGATTGTTAGCCTTAAAAATAATGTTATAGTAGGGAATTGCATTAGAATCAAAATACAAGGACTAGTTTAGTCAATAGTGCTAAGTTAGGCTAGCTCTTTGTATAAATACACCTCCTAGTCTCAACTAGGAGGGTGGATGTCTCATTTGTATCTTTAGGTGTGTGTGGTTTTCCCTTTCTCTCTCTAGAAAAACACACACATCTTCCCCTTTCTTAATCTAATATATACCATGTCTTTCCTTTACTTTGAGCTTCCCCGACCCCCCGAACCACATGAATCATATATACTATCGATCCTACAAAATCTTCTTAAATGACCATAAAGTGAGAGGTCGTCTTGTGCAGTTGCACAGTGGCACAAAACCAGATTGGACGAATACCAAAAAGGCAAAAACTACTGAATAAAAGAACCGGATTGAATCGTGCAAGTATAGAACCAGTCAGTTCCATAATGTCCTGGACAACTTTTGGATCTGTTTCTGTATTCTAGCTTTTAATGACCTAAACAGGCGTTTGATTATATACAAAATAACTTCTTTTTTTCGAAAAGCTGATATTCATATTAAATAAAAAGATCTCCAAAATGGAGCCCGGAAGGGGATCTACAAAATAACTTCTGTTGAAAAACAAAAAGCTTTCTGCTACAAGAAAACTTGTATTTCAGATTCTACAATGTTAATCAGCTCATTAACGTATAACAATGTCATCAACAAATTCAACAGACTTGTATGCATATGTTGGACTTTGATCCTACCAAACATATTATAACAACTACAGAAACTGAGAGATTGCTGAAGGAAAACTGAGTTTAACAAATTAGATTAATGAATAAAAGTGTTTACAACCAAAACTGTTCTCAAACTGTTGATACAAAGCTTGATCTCAATCAAGTACACTAAAAGGAAATACAAAGTAGTTGAATAATATTTTTTGGTGATGCCAAATGAGAAAGGATAGCAGGTATATATAGAGAGACATAATCTGAGGTCGTTTTCCATGGATGAGACAAGAAAACGGCTTCTTCACACACAAGATAACAAAACATTGCAACGGGTGAGTTGACTCAAACCCTAGCAGGTTATATCTCTATCTTTTGCACAAAGCCCCCTCCATCTTTCCAACTCTTCACTTTACACCACAAAACTTTAATACTTCAAACCTGAAAACCACTATTTGTTCCAGGTTTAGGGAATAATTCCAACATCCCCCCTTAACCTAAACCTGGAACATATTGATCAATCCCAGTTTTGAAACAAGTTTTTGGTGTTGAAATTTGTCAAGCCCTTTGGCAAAAACATCAGCTGTTTGATCAGCTGATCCAATTTTCTTTGTTTCAATAATACCAGCCAAAATTTTTTCTCTTACAAAATGAAGATCAATTTCTAAATGTTTAGTTCTTTCATGAAAAACAGGGTTAGCTGCTATTTTAATAGCAGCTTGACTATCACAAAAAACTTTAACAGGTAAAAATTGTTCCCAGTCTAGGTCCTTCAAAATTTTAAGGACCCAAACAATCTCTGAAGTGACAGAAGCTAAAGCTCTGTATTCAGCTTCTGCAGATGACTTAGAGAGGGTATTTTGCTTTTTACTCTTCCATGAGACTAAGGAACCATTGAGAAATAAACAATAACCAGTAACAGACTTTCTAGTAACAACACATTTAGCCCAATCAGCATCTACAAATCCTTCAAGAGAAGTATTTGCAGACTTGTTGGGTCAAAGTACTGATGATGTCAAAGTACTGCTGAAGCTTAAAGTTAAAGTACTGCAAAGTAATAAAGTCAAAGTACTGCAAAGACAAAAGTCAAAGATCAAAGAACTGATGTTGAAGTTCGGTTACAAGAGTTATTAGAAGATTCTAGAAGATTAGATATATTAGGAATTAGTATACTTGTCGTTCAAGTATTGTAAACCGACTAGGGTATTCCTTGTGCCTATAAAAGGATCCCTAAGTCATTATTAGAGATACGAATA
>LBNU01010749.1:84936-120732 GCA_014162995.1 Artemisia annua | reverse complement strand
GGTTTCGTGTGTATAAATAGAGGTCTCCTCAGCCCTCTAAAGGTACGATACTAAACCCTAAGCTACGAGCCTTAACCCAAAACACGATTACTTACTCTCACGCCGGAGGATAATCGGGGGAAACAATCCCTCGATAAGCCTAACGGTGTTTGTTGTTTTCTTAGTGCGCAGGTCTCAAGCAACTCTACCCGAATTGGTACTCAAGTCAAGCCACGCCCAATTTTTGTATCAACATAACATGTGTGGAAAAGAGTTCGTTACCCGATGTATCAAAAGAAACCATGGAGAAAATGGCACTAGAATCCAACGGGGTTATGAGTTTTCATCAGATATCAGGTACTGTGGTCGCGAACGATGTTGTTGATGAGAAGCTTAAGATGCCTGAGCCCGAGTTTCTTGATGAGGTTGCGAAAGGGCTTAGAGAGGGTATAGGGTTGCATCTTTTTAACTTCGATATGATTAAGGATGATACGAGTGATGCCTATCTAGTGATCGATATAAATTATTTCCCTGGTTTCGAAAAGTTACATGATTTTGAATCAGTGATGACTGATTTCTTCTTGAATATACAGAAATCACATGAAGAAAAGATGACAAATGACATCGTCAAGACTAAGAAACCAGCTGATGTTTGAGTGTATATTTGTTGTTTAATTTTCTTTCCGTATTTATTCGTTCAGAATAAAAGTTGGGAATTTGTCGTGTAGATTGGATTGTTGTACGTTTTTGAGAGATGTTGCCCACAAATCTTTATTCCCCGTTGGTTGATTGTTACTCATGCATTTTAGTTTATCAATGTGTTATTTCGGCAAGATTTACTGACAAGCATGTTACTTTTGTTAGGGGTGTTGAAACGTAATTGAGAGTTGTTTCTAACAAGTAATTTGATTGTCATGCGTAGCGGTAGAACTAATTTAAGTCTGATATTCGTTTTGAAGTATACTTGGTAAAAGGCGTAATGTGGTGTAGCCATTTTACTATATCTTAATTTGTTGGTAATAATATTAGTCCGTCTAGCAAGTAAATAACGAGGGGTTGAAAGCAAGAATGGAAGAAACGGGTGACATTAAGGATACTTTGCTCGTAAACAGTACACAGAAACATTTCATGCCACTTATTCATTACAAGATTGAACACTAAAATGGAGTATGTGTTATTTATTTCAACAATTTGCAAAAAAAAATCTTTTTAATATGCTCGTAATGTTAATATGTTATACGTCCTTTATTTTTGGTAGCGAAGTTCAC
Organism: Artemisia annua; assembly: GCA_014162995.1. NCBI lineage: Eukaryota > Viridiplantae > Streptophyta > Magnoliopsida > Asterales > Asteraceae > Artemisia > Artemisia annua. The sequence goes on along the minus strand of LBNU01010749.1, from coordinate 119,485 downwards.
TTAAAAACGTAATTATGTTTATCGATTGTTCTTTTCAAATTTGATAAGACAACAATATTATGAATGCACAAAAAGATAATATTCAAAGGAATCTAACATACTTTCAACCAGCCGCACTCAAGATGAAACAAGAAGTATTTTGGAAAAGGAGATCAAAAAAGAAGTAATCGACACAAAAGTGAAATAAGACACATGAAATGACTAACTAGTAAACACCAATACGTACATGTAACAAACACAAAGATTCATTAACTTTTGTAACAACTTTTTGTCGAACGACAGCTTAATCTTTAATAAAGATTTTCATTAAATTCTTTTCAATGAAAAATACCACACTTCTAAACGTCTGGTTCGTCTATATTGACGATTTGACGATGTCCTTTGTCATGTTTTCGTCATGTGATTTCTTAATATTCAAGAAGACGTCGGTAATAACAGATTCGTGATCAGGTAATTTCTCGTACTTGGGGAAGTAATTTATATCGATCACAAGATACCCATCGCTCTTATTATCCTTAATCATATCGAAATTAAAAAGATGCAACCCTAGACCCTCTCTCAACCCTTTTGCGACCTCAACAAGAAATTCGTGTCCTGACATCTTAAGCTTCTTATCACTAATATTATTACTCAAACATTCATCATCACCACCCACGATCACATCACTCGATATTTGAGAAAGAATCATAACACCATTTGACTCTAACACCATTTTCTCCATGTTTTCCAATGAAACATCGGACAAAGAACTTCGTTTCACACATTTTACGTACTCGTCAGCTACGTAAACCTTGAACATGGTACCACCATGGTTCACAAATTGTTGTAACACCAAAGGTGGTTCTAGTTCTAGTCCTTTTGTTAACCCTTCATGGTTAATGACTAAAGACATGTTATGTGCATTAGTGGTACCATCCGCAAATAGTGGTTTCACTATCATAAGAAACCACAACGCATTTTTAAGTTTTATGGAGTTTAATGATTCGAGATCTTGTACTAGGACTTGGTTTGGGATGTTGAGTTTTCAGATGCTTAGCTGAATAATGGGTTCAAGCATGGATATGCAATTATGGAGGTGTTGGATGGCGCTAGGGCGGTCGATAATAGTGGTGTTCGGGCTGTTTAGGGATTATTTATCGAGAGCTTGGTTCCATTCGGGGCCATAAAGTTTGTGGATAATGCAATCTGTACAAATTGTAACACATATATCAAGGAACCCAACCAACCTCCCTTTGGTTCCCATTATTACTTAAAAACATTTGTTACAAGAAATTAAGATAGATTCACAAACTGTGATCTATCAACAAAAACTGAACGATTACAAAAACAGATTACACAATCAAACTATACTGGATCACAAACTAGTGATCAATCAAACAGAATAACAAAGGGTTAATCTTCACGGTTTCAACTTTGAGAGAGAGCGAGTGATTTCTGAGCATATGTGTGTGTGTGAGAGAGAGAGAGTTATTGTTGAATGAATGAGAGAAACCCTAATCTCTTAGCTTTTATACTACAACTTTTCCACTTTGCAAACTAATCCTTAGCCCTTTGCTATTTATTCCTAAGCTTCTTCTGTTAATAATCCTGCAAAACAAACAAAGACGAAACGAGTCCTCTAGTAGAGAAACAGGTTGATGTTAGAATAATTTGTCCAGGTGTAGTCCCTGGACATAAAGTTTGATTATCCAACACCCTCCCTAAAACTTTACACTTTAAACTCGTCTTTCATGTTAAACTTATCACACATCATTAGTATGCTGCTTAACATCCAAACCTTTGGTAAATATATCAGTAATATACTGAGTAGTATGAAACTTTATTGGTTTAACTACTCTAGCAGAAACTTTTTCCCTTATCAAACGCAAATCAACCAGAAAATGTTTAGACTTCTTGTGAAACATGGGATTTGCAACAAGATGCATAGCAGATACATTATCACAAAAAATCTCAACTGGTAATACACCAGTTACACCAAATTCACCCAGAATATTGCAAATCCAAAGGACTTCACAAGTACGAGAAGCCATACACCTATATTCTGCTTCAGTGGAAGATCTAGATAAGTGACTTGCTTTTTGCTTTTAGATGAAATTAAAGAGTTACCCAGAAACACACAAGAACCAGAAACTGGTTTTTTAGTAACTGGACACTTTGCCCATTCAGAATCTATATAAATGTTAACACCAAACTGTCTAGTTTTATTAAGGGATAATTCTAAAAATGACCAAGTTGCTCAATCGATGGGGTTTTTTTACCTTGGATTTGAAAATTCTTGTTTTGACCAAGGTGGTCCGGTTGCCCAAAACGTGTGGCGCCCATGGGAAGCCAAGTGTCCCAAGTTGCCCAAATTTGTCTGAGTTGCCCAAAGTTTGTCATGAGTTGCCCAAAAATTTTTCACTTGGCGTCCCATGGAGGCGACACGTTTTGGGCAACCGGGCCACCTTGTTCAAAATAAGAATTTTCAAATCTAAGGTTAAAAAACCCCATCGATTGAGCAACTTGGTCATTTTTGGAATTATCTCTTTTATTAATCTGAATGCTACAACCAGGTGATCTTTTAAGATACCTTAGCACATTTAAAGCAATTTTAAGATGAGATGAAAGAGGAGAGTGCATATATTGACTTAAACAATGAGCTGAATAGGAAATATCAGGTCATGTATGAGTCAAGTAAATAAGTTTGCCAACAAGTTTTTGAAAATTTGAAATATTAGATAAAACCTTATCTTCAAAAATTTATTTATGATTTAATACATAGTTTGCAGGTAATGGACTTGAAACTGGTTTAGCAGCTAAATGTCTAAATTCATAAAGCAACTCTAAATAATATTTTCTTTGAGATAAACAAACACCTTTATCATTTCTTAAAACTTCTATACCCAAAAATAATATTTTAGTAAACCCAAATCTTTTATTTGAAACTTACTTTTCAGAAAACTTTTATCAATCTCTTTCACATCACTGCCAGTAATAACAATATCATCAACATACACTAACAATGTCACAAACGTCTGACCAAAACCTTTAACAAACAAGAATAATCAAATTTACTCTACACAAAACCATGATCAGTAAGGGCTGCAACCAGCTTAGCATTCCATTGTATGGGAGCTTGTTTAAGCCCATATAATTATTTGTTAAGCATGCAAACTCTATTCTCATTAATATCATCAAAACTAGGAGGCATAGTCGTATAAACTTTCTCAGATAAATCATCATATAAGAAAGCATTATTCACATCAAGTTGGTATAAAGGCCAATTATTTTAAACAACAATATTGATTAAGCATCTAACAATATTCATTTTAACAACATGACTAAAGGTCTCTTCATAATCCATACCTTATTTCTGACTAAAACCCTTAGCAACAACTAAGCTTTATATCTTTCTATCTCACCAGAAGATTTGTATTTAACTTTATAAATCCATTTACACCCTATAGGTCTTCTTCCAAAAGAAAGATCACTTTAAGTCCTGGTGTTATTTTTATTTAAAGTTTCTATTTCAGCATTCATAGCATCAACCTAGTTTCTATCTTTTAAAGCTTCATAATAAGAAATAGGTTCAATAGATTTATTCAAAGAAGTAGAGAAGTGGTATGTGCTTAAACACATACCTTTTATTTGCCGAATTAAGACCAAAAAGACCAAAAACTGACCATAAATGCAAAATATATGTTGTCTTTGTGTTTGTGATTGTGCAGGTACAAATATGTGAAATATTGGATAAAAACAAAGATAATAAGACAAAACGAGCACGAGATCTGGAAAAGTGTCAAAAGCCGAGGCTGGGGTAGAAGGGTTTGAAAACAAAGGAAAAACGGTGATTTTCGGATGAGTTTCGATGACGTTTTCGCGTTTTACGAGGTTCAGACGAAGTTAAAAATATTTTCCGAGTACACCAATGGAAAGAGCACGAAAAAATGAGTCAAGAAGTACTTTCATCTATTTTTGAACCGGTCTTATACTCCCTTAATTGACAGGTCAAACTTTTATTTGAACCTTTGTTTACTAATAATCTGAACTGGGCCATATGCGGTATATAATAAACCAAACGCAACATATGACCGAGAGTATGCACTAGCTCAGCTGGAAAGCACTCTCAACTCCCATAGCCAAGACCCGAGTTCGAATCCAAGCGGGAGCAAAGGGAACTATTAATACTGCCCGCCACGTGGCACCTTCTCATTGGTCCACGTGGCAACCCGACCCGATACCAGATCTGACCTGGACCCATTACCGACCCGGCCCGGACCTGACCCGTTGACCGTTGACCCGACACGTGGCATGACACGTGTCGCCACGTGGACCACTTAGGTGGTGACACGTGGCAGTGGGCCCCACCTAAGCTATCACATTTTAGTGGGTCCCACCTGCTGACGTGGCAGTGACATGGACCAATAGGAGGCTGCCACTTGGCAGCGGCTAATGATTGGTACGAGGTTTCAATGATTGCAGGTACAGGTGGCAGGTACGAGGTTATTTCTGACATGTCAGCTGACATGTCTGTACCAGGTTTCAGACATGGCAGAGCTCTGGACCAATCAGAAGATGACATGTGTACAAAATGACAAAACAGACATGTGCAGGCGTGTGTCAGTACGAGGTTGCAGTGTGTCAGAGTGCGGCAGTCCGAGGTTATCAGTACAAGGTTCCAGAAGCAGAGGATAGCCAATGGGAGCGTAACACGTGGCATTCCAAAATAAGATAAAATAGCATTCGGCGCTGTGAAATGACCAGATTACCCCTGATTGAATGGCTTGGATTGAAAGTGGCCTGAATGGACGAAAATGCCCCTCACTTAACTTTGGCTATAAAAGGACGCCCCATTTGCATATTTTTGGGTGTTAGTTTTTTTAGAGAGTGGTAGTATTATTAATGTGTTTTATTTTATAAGTTTATTTGTAATTGTAGTTTTTAGCTTATCTTTTGCTTATTATCAAGAGCTTATTATAAGAACTTATTTAGCTTAATAATAAAAAGATGTTTATTACTTAGTGCTTATTTCTCCTCTACTTTTCTCACCTCTTTCTTTATTTTATTTTCTTTTCTTTTCTAAAAATCTAGATAAAGTATATAAGCTTTTTAGCTTATTATATCTTACTTCTTCTTTTCTTCACCCTCTAGCTCGATTCAAACATTAAAAGATATGCATGAGCTCGTTAAGCTCGGCTTATTTTCCAAATAAGTCTTGACATATCTTAAATTTGAGAGCAATTTTTTATTTATTAGCTTTTTAGATAGCTTATTAATTAGATATATTATTTTTATCAAGTTTTTAGTATAAAGTTCGCATCTTTATTGTTTATTTTAAAGTTTTTATACTTAGCTCAATTCGAACAAGAAAGGTCTTAGCTTTAAAGCTTGCCTTAATCTTTGATTAAGCCTATTTAACCTTTAGTTTCGAGAGCTCGTTATAGATCTAGTAGTTTCAATAGCATATTTAGTATAAAGTTTGCATCTTTATTGTTTATTTCATATACTTTAGCTTATTGTCGATTTATATAAGGGAATATAAGTGCTTCACTTGGGTGATCGGCTTAATAGCCTTGATTGCTTTCTTCCTTATTCGCTTTAAGCTCTAGTATTTTAGATTATTTAGTAAAAACTTGTAGTTGTAATCTAATTTTATAAAAAATTATTGTTATAGCTTATTTCATCATATTATCTTTTGTCCTAACTCTTATGTCTTATTTCTTATCACAATCTACCGCTAAGGCTGGAGCTTAAGGGTCTTTAAGTAATTTTAATACATAAAGTTTGAAACTTTAGTAAATTTTAAGCTTTTTAGTAAATAAAGTTTCAAACTTTCCTTACTAATTGGTGGAAAAAAATAATAAAGTTGTAAACTTTTGTGTTAATTTGTGCTTATTAGATCGAGTGGTTTATTCCTCTCGTTTATTCTTCCGTGTTCTACTTTCTTTACCTTTTAAATCTTTAGTAGTTGCTAATTTTAGTATAAGAATTGTGTTTATCAAAATAATTGCTATGTGTTTATTTGCTATGCTTAGTGAGTAGTCTTTTTATATACTTGTTGAGTAGATTATTTAGTGAATTAAGTGTGGTTTATAAAAGTTAATAGATATATTGGTTAGATCTCAATATTGATATCTCTTTATGAAAAATTGTTGTGAGAAAATAATTATTAATAAAAGATACAAAATTCATCGATAAAGGATTTAATTGAAATAATAAACCATACTTAAGGATCTTGATAATTTGCTTTACAAGTATATCTTTGAATCATATATTTCGTATTTGCTTGCTTAGCATAATCTAATTTGTTATTTTTAGTTGTAATCTTTTATCGTTAACGTTAGAGTATTGCAACTAGTTTTATTATTACCTTTGCTTCAATCATTATAATTTTTCTTAATCAAAAATTCAAAAACTCAAGCTAGAATCTTTTTCTTAAAATTTTAGATTTTTCTTCAAAAGTTTAGTATTTTTTATATTTTTATTTTCTTTTAAATAGTTTTTTAATTCATATTAATTAAATAAAAAATAAAAAAAATATAATTTTCTTTTTCCAATATTTTTCTTTATTATTTAGGACCTAGGATAATTAATTTTGCACCCGTAGGATTAGGATTGCTTAGAATTTGCTATTTAGTTAGTTGCGTTACGTTATTTTTATGTTATCAATTTTTTTGTTTTACGTTTTAGATCACATTTGCTTATCTTACGTGCTTTAATTGTTTACTTCCTTTAATTGTGCTTTTATTTCTTTAAAATTAGTGTAATTTCCATATATCTCATTATATCACATTTCACGATACGTTTTCACAAATCGTTGATCACGATTTCATTCACACATTCACTTGGAACGAATCGGGAATTCGTATTTCTTTTGAATTTCTTGGAGAATATATACTATAATTGACATATTGGTTTTCACATCAATCAAGAAGCCAAAATTCTCATAACTTAAATGAGAATACTTAACAACTTTTTCAAGACCATATCTCAAACTGCTATTAACTGGATAATCATTAAACTTAACAGGCATCTTAGTAAATCTACCAGATTTTCTAGTAGGAATAGTGATAAGGATTTATTTGATACCTTTTTAAGGGGTTACTTAAGCCTAAAAACGTGATTATATGATCAAATATTGACTCAAATCATTTCTTTTTGTATTTTAGGTACTTGGAACGAGAATTCTGGAAAATGGAGCTTTTTGGATGATTTTGGACACAAAAGAGAAGAAAATGACATAGTCGGGAAAAATCATGTCAGAATTGAAGACCTTACGGCGTCAGCCTTTACACTTTGACGCCGTCAGCCTTTGTTTTGAAGCTAGAAGAATTAACACACGTCGGGTCAGTCATAAATTAAGATTTTACACCTGACGGCGTCAGGTGTATTTTGGAGAAGGGCGTCACGTGTAAAATTACAAGTGACGGCGTCAGGACTAAATTTGTGACGCCGTCAAAACGGCGACTTGCACAAGACGAAACCCTAATTACGGCGATCTGACGGAGTCAGGATTTATAACCTGGCGTCGTTAGCCTTGTAAATCTATATATAGTTTTTGATTTTTCATTCATTAGTGTGACACTTTGGAGGCTTATACCCTAGACGAATTTTACAGCTTTTAGAAGGGTTTTATAGCCTCTTTTCACCCATGTTCAATTGAAGTTAAGTTCTCCTTTAATCATTCAATATGTCTATGTGTTGTTCTTTTCTTCCTTTTAACATGCTAGCTTAATTTAATTAGTGTTTGCTTAGATATAATGNAAATCTATATATAGTTTTTGATTTTTCATTCATTAGTGTGACACTTTGGAGGCTTATACCCTAGACGAATTTTACAGCTTTTAGAAGGGTTTTATAGCCTCTTTTCACCCATGTTCAATTGAAGTTAAGTTCTCCTTTAATCATTCAATATGTCTATGTGTTGTTCTTTTCTTCCTTTTAACATGCTAGCTTAATTTAATTAGTGTTTGCTTAGATATAATGAAACATAGTTATTGATTAATGATAAGTTGTCTATTGTTTAGTTGATTGATTCATGTTAGGCTAAGAAAACTGGCTGACTTCCTTCGTGTAACTAGCTTGAACGTCTTAGAAAACGTAACCATATGTGCAATATAGGTTTTTCTCATTGAAAATAATGCATGAGTTGATGTTAATGATTCTATGATAGTGTACTTAACATGCGGTCATAGGAGAAATTGATATTCATAGAGTTGGGGAATGTAGCACGGCCTCACGATGGTATTAAGGAATACAACGCTTCAACTAAAACAACTGCGTTGTGACATTCAACATATCAATTAAAGATAACTAGGGAGTAATTAAATCTAAGTAAACACATTTGTCTCATTATAAGAAGTTCACCACTTTTACTTTTCTTATCATTTTAATTTTTGTTTTATTAAAATAGCTTTTGGGTTAGTTGACTAGCAACTAATTCCGCCCACACTTTCAAAACCGAGATTTTTAATTGCTTTTATAAAAAAATAAAAATACAAAAATAATCATCTCTCACTTCTAGACTTAAATTGACATACACTTCAGCCTAACGTCACTATTCCCCTAGAGAACGATCAACCCCCCCCCCCCCCCCCCCGGTTTGACCTATACTACACAACAACGATCAGGTACACTGCCTGGGATTGCAAGCTTCTCAAGATCCCTTGAGAAGTAAAACCTTTTGTGAGGGTTGCAATCCACGCATCAAATAGGCTGCTCATCCTCATTGTTCTCAGTGGGAAATAAAACATTTGGAACATTATTCCCGGCATCATTATTATTACTAGCACAACTCAAAACACTTTGACTATTTTGATTATCGCACTCAGAAATGCTTTTTTCACTCATAGAAGTTGCAGAACGACCCTCAACACTTGTAGTTTAATTGTGACTCTTTATTTAGAACATAAGTGGTTTCATTTGAAAAGCCGAGTATTCATTTTAGAAGGAAAACATTTTCAAAAAATTTAACATCCCTGGAATAGAAAGTAGATTTATCATCAAGACTATAGAGTTTATAAGCTTTTTTAACAGTTGAAAAACCAATTAAGTTGCACTTAATAAACCTTTTAGAAAACTTATCCGAATTGTTTAAGACAGTAGAATAACATAGACAACCAAAATTCCTAATGTGAGAAAGCTTGGGTTTAGTCCCATAAATCATTTCAAAGGGACATTTTCCATTTAAAACAGATGAGGGTAGCCTGTTAATAAGATAAACAGTAGTTAAAATACACTCAGACCACATATTCATAAGAATCCCTCCTTGAAACATAAGACTCCTAGCCACATTTAAAAGGTGTCCATGTTTCCTCTCAGAAATCCTATTTTACTGAGGAAAGCACAAGTGGTCTGATGAATTATTCCAGATTGATCAAATAACTAATGCATATGATTATTAACAAATTCAATTCCATTATCAGATATGACCATTTTGATTTTATAGTTAAACTGAGTTTTCATCATATTATAAAAAGGATGTAAACATATTAGACACTTCATCTTTTGTTTTGATAAGATAAACCTAAATACCTATGGAATAATCATCAACAATGGTCAAGAAATATTTATACACATCAACCCTGTAAGGGCCCCAAAGGTCAAGGTGAATAAGATCACCAACAATAGTTGACTTATGGTCACTGAAGGGAAATGTTCCCTTGTTTGTTTATCTATGTAATAGATGTCACAGGGTGAAACATGTGAACTAGTAGTCATCTGTAACTCATTATGCAGCACATCAAGAACCTGGCCAGTAGGATGACCAAGCCTGCTGTGCTACATAGTTTTTAAAGCATATGCAGTAATACAAATATCTTTACCTAAAGTTTGACAAACAGGCTTGTCAAACAAGTATAGGCCACCAGTCTCACTACCAGTCCCCATTATTCTGTTTTGAGTTAATCCTGAATATAGCCTTAATTCTCATTAAAACTAACAAACATTATGCTATCTCTTATCAACTTATGCATAGATAATGGACTAACACAGTACTAAAAAACAACCAAGACATCATAGAAAACAATATTAGCAGACAATTGCAAGTTTCTAACGTACTTGATTTTAGCCAAAGTACGATTAGGATGCCCAATAGTTAGGTTTAAATCAGATATGTCAATAATGCCAAACATTTTTTCAGTTGTAACAGCCATGTGTTGGTTAGCCCCTGAGTTAATAATCCAGCCCATACTAATATTACAAATGACAGTATTTCTATTAAAAAATCTATGAAAGTTGGTATTGAAAAAGACATTGCAGTTTAAAAAACTTGGCATACCCGCCATGTTAGCTTGAATGTTACCAGAGGGCATATCATTAATGAGAGCCATTAACTTCATCATTTGATCATTGGTAAGAGAGAGAGAAGAAGAAAATTGTGAAGACTAAAAAGAATTACTTTGAGAAATATCAGCATTAACATTAAAACCAGATTTGCACCAGGTTTAGAAGATCGTTTAATGTAACCTAGTGGATATCCTATGATATAAAAACATATCTCAATAGTGTGTCCAACTTTACCACAATTTTTGCAGGTTAAGTTCAAGTTAGGACCTTTGTTATTCCCACCGGTATTACCATTATTATTGAACCTTTTGTTATCAAACCTTTTAAAACCATTGGTATTACCAAAATTAGAAAAACAGGTTTTAAACACAAAACTGGAAACCTGAGATTTTGAAATAGATGCAGTTGAAGATGAAGGAATCCCTCTATGAGATACCTCCCTAGAGACAATAGTAAAAGCATCTTTAACAGTTGGTAAAGTTTCTCTAGACAACAAACTACTCCTAATAGGTTGATAAACTTCATTAAGACCCATGAGAAACTGCATAAGTTTCATAAGATCATTATGTTTAGAAAAATCTTCTCTAGCAACACATATACACTTAGGCAATTTGGTCAAAATGTCAAATTCTCTCCATAAAGAATTAAGCTTATGATAATATTCAGAAACAGAAAGATCTCCTTGTTTAAAACTATGAATTTTCTGCATTAAGTTGAACACAACAAATCCATCTAGTTTATCATAAGTTTCTTTTAATTCAGCCTAAGCATCAGCAACATTATCAGAAAAGATTTGACCCAAATATAAATCCTCGGAAACAGAGTTTAAAAGCCAAGAAAACACAATTGCATTGCACCTTTTTCACTGATTAGAAAATGGTACACTAGACTTATAAGCATCCTTTTTACAAGTTCCGTCTATAAACCCTGATTTATTCTAGTATTAATAGCCAATTTCATAGCAGTAGCCCAAACTATGTAATTTTTAGTTCCAGTTAATTTCACGGAAACAATAGTACTAGTACTGAAATCATTATTTTCAAATGCATAGGGTTACCTAAATCAAGACTGCTAATTAAGATCTTATTACTAGAACCACTACCACTAGTCATGATAACAGATTAAATAGATAAACACAGAGAAAACAATATAACAAAACTAATAAGAAACCATAAAACAAATAGAAAAAATAGATAATCAAATATCTTGCACACTTTCAGTCACAATTAACCACCAATTAAACAAAACCAACAACTTCCAAGACTGCCCAAAAACCTATCCTCCAGTAATCTAGACACAAACAACTACTAAATAACAGAAAATACTTACACCTAAGAGTAACAAATGTTCAGCTGAGTGATCTGAGTATGGCCAGAGCAAGTATCCTTGCCACTATTATGGTGGTAGGTCAAGATGTTAACCATACGTACTGTTTGCACCTACTCAACTAAAACACAATTATCTTAAAAGAGAAAATAACCTTACAGGGCTTTAAAGAAGAAACAACATAAGAATGGATCACAATACTCTTAATTCACTTAGTTAAGAGATATTGTGACAAAGACAGGTCCCAATTAACTAGAATAATCACCAGAACAACAAACCCTAATTCTTGAAAATTAGGGTTTTAAGATCCAAACCCTAAAATCACCAGATTTAAACTCTGAATAACCAGATCTGACCGATAAAACCGGAACAAACCAAGATCCAACAATAATATATTGAATCAACAAAGGAAAACACTGATTTAAGACAAATTAAAGAAAACCCCCAAATTTATAACGAAACCCTAAAAATTTTGAAACCCTAGAAAACCAATTAACCACCCAAAACAACCGTGAGCTCTGATACCATGTACAAATTATAACACAAATATCAAGGAACCCAACCAACCTCCCATTGGGTCACTTTATTACTTAAAAATGTTTGTTACAGGAAACTAAGATAGATTCACAAACTGTGATCTATCAAAAAATTGAACGATTGCAAAAGATAGATTATACAACCAAACTATACTGGATTACAAACTAGTGATCAATAAAATGATTACGATAGAATACCAAAGGGTTAATCTTTGCGGTTTAAACTTTGAGAAAAAGAGAGAGAGAGAGAGAGAGAGAGAGAGAGAGAGAGAGAGAGAGAGAGAGAGAGAGAGATTTCTGAGCGTATGTGTAAGAGAAAGATAGTTATTGTTGAATGAATGAGAGAAACCTTAATCTCTTAGCTTTTATACTGTAACTATTCCACTCCTTAGGCCTTTTTCTATTTAGTCCTCAGCTTCTTGTAATAATAATCCTGCAAAACAAATAAAGACAAAACAAGTCCCTCTAGTAGAGAAACAGTTAGATGCTAGAATAATTTGTCCAGGTTTTGTCCCTGGACATAAAGTTTGATTATCCAACACAATCGAACAAACCTTGTTCGTTTATCTATAGGTATAAATTCAATGCGTCGTTCTTTCGTGTAGTTGATGAATGAATCAACCATGAAGGCTTTAATATTTCGTGTAGGTAAAGTGTACCTAACTCGAAAAAGGATTTTTTTTTTAATTTTTATTTTATTTTTTATTTTTTATTTTTTTTGGTAATTCTAACATTTTGGTAGTCTTTTTCGAATGTTGAAAGATAAAGTTATAAAGGTAAAGGAAAAGATGGATTTTGGTTGATGAAATGATCAATGGGTTTTATAGTCGAAAAATTCATATTGAATACACTGCGTATTATGGAAAAGGAGCATATTCTACCAAATTTATTCCGTTTAAAAAGAACAAATGAACATATACCAAATTATCTTTATTTGTTGTTCGTGAAATATATTTTGTCAGGTAACCGAGTTGAGATGTGAAGATTGGTTGTTCTTACACGGGGCTAAACCGTAATCCAAGATCACTTACGGGTGAGGGCCAAAATGTATGAAAAGAAGCGAGCCTCTATCAGAGAAAGGAAAACCGTTGCGTGTTAGTGCATCCGTTTTCTTGCTCGTTAGCGCCCTTCCTTCAGCTGGCTTCGCCTTATCTATTCATCTATTTTTTCAAATGGAGATTTAGGGATCTCTCTTATTCTCTTGAAACCAGACCTATCCCCGGAAGAACCAACACTTAAAGGGTGTAAGCAACGGAAGGTTCTCACCCTATCCCCGACATTGTTCTCCGACGATGTCCCCTAGGCGAAAGGGGACACCATTCTCTTTCTTTCTTCAATCATTCCTGTGGAAAACTAGAAGGGAGGGGGGTTGAATAGTTTTACGTCTTTTTAATTTATTATGAAAACTTTTGTTTACTTAAAAACTTTGATTCGATCTTATGTGAATTCAACTCTTGGACAATATGAACAAGTATATATGAATGAGAAATAACAAATAATGAAAAGAAAGATAGGGATGGAAAGATCAAACCACAACACAAGGATTTATAGTGGTTCGGTAACGAAGCACCTCTTCACCCTAATTCACTCCTCGAGTCTCTTACTCAAGAGTTCACTTCACTATGTCAACAAACTCCCTTGTGGCGGAGAAACCTTACACACCTTTGCTTACACCGATTAACGACACAAAGCTTAATGTCGGGTTCTAATCCTAGCTAGAACCAATCTCACTACTTCTTCACAACTTCTTCACTACTTTTTCACAACTTCTTCACGACTACCTCCTCACGACTTCTTCACTACTTCTTCACGACTACTTCTTCTTCACACCGCAACTACTTCACAACTTCTTACTACTTCTACACTACTTCTTTACACCACTACTACTTACTTACACTTATTACAAATACACAACACTTTAATAATCACTTTGCACAACTACAAAACAATATCAACGAATCTACAATACTTCTTCTCTTGTTGTTGAAGAAGTATTCTTCTTTTGCACTTGGATCGTTGAAGCATGAATCACTTGAAAACAAAAGCTTAAGATTATATGATCAAAGGATTTAAAAAGATAAGAAGGAAGATTTAGATCAGAAAGTTTGAGGTGCAAAAGGTGAGGAAAAAGTCTAGGGATAGTTCAGTATTTATAGGCAAAGCTGAGCAGCTGAGGAGCGTGGCCGGACCCCTTAATAATTAAGGGGGCCGCCTAGTTAATTAAGGGGGCCGCCCATTCAGAACGTTACTCAGCTTAGTCTTTTTGTGAGAAAGGTTTTTCTGGAACAATTTTGCCATTTTTGGTTGAAAATTTGAATTCATATATGTATTATGATTAAATATATTTCTTTAATTACCAAAAATGATTTTGTAAAAGATATAAAATGTTTGTGACATTTTATAAAAAATCAAGTGATTAAATTTTTTTTCTTTGATCATAAAATGCATTAGGCATTTTGTTTATTCATACCTTAAGTGATTAAGTTGTTAAAATAAATATTTATGACTAAATACTTGTTTACGTCATAATCTTTAGTTTAATGAGTTTACATTTTGTCATTATCAAAACGTAGAGATATCGAAAAATATTACTAACGTTTTTAGGCATTATTTATATCAACAATTCAAATAAACAGTTTAATTACAGGGTTAAGGGTTTATTTATAATTTTACTAACTTAAAGGAATACGATATTAAGCACTTTTGTAATTTAAAAAGTATTTATTATTTACTAAATTTAAACGGGATTTGCTAACGGGTGTTCAGTGTGTATTTTTTAAGATGTAAATGTATGAAAAGTTTGAGTGTATTAAATGAAAAATCACATTAAATTATAGCAATTTAAAAGTTTAATTAATGTTTATTAAATGCATTTTTTATTTACAAAGGAAAGTTTGAGTGTATTTTAACTAATGTTAAATGCATTTTTACATTTTATAAAGTGGTCGGTGAATACTCAATAATAAATCCCAATTTAAAAAGGTGTTTATGCAATATTTACTAAACTAAGATGGTGTATATTGACATTTAACAAATGAGTTTTCAGTTGGTGAATAGTAAGGGCATGCTTAGCAGGGGTTATAGGAGGTGAGGAATGAAAAAGATAATGAAAAAATGTGTTTGGTAGAGTATAATGCAATGACCCTCAATAGTGGGTAATGGGCCATTACCCAATAAATTGGAAGGAATGTTTTTTGTTTTTTTTTTTTTTTATATTTTGAATGATTTTTTTTTTTTTTTTTTTTTTTTTTTTTTTTTTTTTTTTTCCTTTCCCCACTATTATCTTTCCCTTGCTCTTTCTATATTTCTTTCTCGAGTTTGAACCAAGCGCACCCTAAAACGCATTTGTCAATATTAACATTAGAATGTGTGTTGTCTAAGGAAAGGTATACTTTTGATCCTTTCTGACCCTTACTTCTACCACTTTCATAATTTTATCCACAAAAGTTCAAACCTGAGATTTATTATGAATATATCAAAAGAGTAATGCTATTTGGACATAATACACATGGCTAAATACATACCTACTTGAACCAATCATTTTTCAAATCAACCAATCAATCAAATCATCAAATCATTAGGTAAACAAGTAGGCATTATGTTCGCGATTCTTCATCCACGGATGTAGAAAATGCTGCAGTTTTCCATTCTCATATGAGGCCGGAAAGTTTATTGGCAACAGGTCGATACGAAGTGATTCATCATCCTCAAACATGAGCCGATCATTAGTTAGGGATTAGTTACAACAATCATATTTCATATCAAAATATGACTATTAGACCAACTTGGTGAACTACATTAACCGGCTGAATCATGTACATACTGTGTATTTATTTTGCTTGATTCGCTTACGGTCAATGTGTTGTGTGTGTATGTTTATGCCATTACGTGAGTTTCTCAATATTGTATTCTTAAATGCACGATCATCTAACTTACGTAAAACCAACTGGGTTAGCTCAGTTGGGCACCTGGGCTCCTTCTGGAGCTTGGGGGAGGTTTTACTCAGGGTTCAAGTCTCGCAAGTGACAAAAAATCGAGGTTTTCCTCCTAGTGCGAAGCCGTGAGTTCTAGGGTTTCCCTTCGCGGGTCTCTCCTAGTGGTTCGGGTCCCGGGGCCTGCCCGTTTGGATGGTTTAACTAGGGGGTCGGATTTCAAGTGTGGTGCCGTTCTTAAAAAANTAACTTACGTAAGGGTGATTTACATTTAATGTTAGTTTTACTCAAAGTTTTGAAAACCTAAACCAAACAAGCGAACTAGTTAGCCCATGGCAGTGACGAAGCTAGGATTTCATATACGGATGGGCCAAATATACACGTACCTATAACCAATACAATGTCGTCGTGATAAAATATTCTAGTCTTCTATTTCCAATGCATGTACGAAACATGGCTTGCACTATAAAACTAGAATATATTATGTATTAAGATTTTCATCTTAAAATTGGACTTAAATGTAACGAAATATATACTCAAGTTAATTTGAAACATCGAACAAGTGATAATGCATTTATATACATGTGAAAAACAAAAATAAGGATATAAGATAATCTGTAAAATAAGCACTTACAAGTTGGAATAAATGAAATATCATAATAAATGTGTGCTACAATCAAACTTAAATCAGACTTGTTTACATTTATGATCCTCATATCTCAATTTATATATAAGCTGTTATTTTTGGGTGGGCCAATTTATCTTTCAAAGAACCAATTTTAAATTTGTAGTATGAAATATGCAACAACTTTGAGTTTATTGGGGTGGGCCTTGGCCAACCCAAGGTAAAACATAGCTCCGTCCCTGGCCCATGGTTGGCTTATCGAAACCAAACAAGCGAACCATATAAATCAAATCTTTTACCTCAAAAATTAAAATAAGTTCGTTTTTTCACATCATTATCATGTTTGATTGTTATATTGCTAAATAATGCAAAGAATAACATGGTAAATGAAGGAAATATATAAAGTTAATTTGTTCCTCACCCTTTAAAGGTCTATATATATGAAACTTTTTCAAATGCTAGAAGGCTCGTAAATAAAACTCATATTACAAAAGATTATAAGTGGCTTTACGAGTTCTATAATACTAAAGTGGCAAATAATTGGTTCAATATTTAAACAATTTGCACGGATTGTCCGCGATCCCCATAACGAAAAAGAAGCAAAAAGTAAATAATTCTACACTAAAGGAGTAAAGATGCATATAATTGCTCGAACTTTATGAAAAGAAATCATAATGTAATTAATGCCACTTAAACTTGATTAGAAGACTTGATATATAATTGTTTCTTTTTTCTTCATATCGATCAGTTTCCGAGCAAGTTCTTTCTACTTTGGACCTTTTATTAAATTAGCCAAAAGCCATTAGGCCATTCATCTAATTTCATTAAACTGATTACATTTTTATTATTTTTTATTATTTTTTTTGAAGGAACTTGAAATTAGCAAAGAGCTAACAAATTATAAGAAAAGAAAATATAAAACAGTTAAAACTGTTGAACGATGAAATTTCCTAAATTTTTGTATTATTGATCAATCTATACTACATATAAAGGAAAAAGAGTCAAAAGTGAAAAGTGAAAAGTCAATAATGTTGAAATGTTGAAATCTTATTAAAGGAAATTATGAATGTAATTAATATTATTATTAAAACACCCCATTACTTAAAAGTACAATGATTTATTCACATTGTACAACCAAATTAAATACAACCAATTAAAACACAAATCGGGTTGACCCGGGACGCTTCAAACCCGACGGGTTGAGCCGGTTTAATTTGACCCATTTTCGACCAAACCTAGAAATTTGACCCGATTTAAATCGACCTATTTTTCGACCGGAACGGTTCAACCGGTTGAACCACCCGGGTCGAACCGGGTTTCAAAACATTATCCATTACTTAAAAGTACAATAATTTATTCACATTGTACAGCCAATTAAAAACATATCTATCAAATTAAATACAATCAATTAAAACAAATACCGGGTTGACCCGGGACACTTCAAACCCGGACGGGTTGAAACCATTTTCGACCCAACCTAGCAAGTTGACCGGGTTTAAATCGATCCATTTTTTGCCTGGAACAGTTCAACCGGTTGAACCACCCGGGTTGAACCAGGTTTCAAAACATTATGTTAAATTTTCAAATCTTCAAACTTTTATTGTTTTTCGTTTATAACCTATAAACTTTTTTTATCAATAAACTATGTGTCGCTATAAAATCCCGTTGCTATGCACGGGTACTCGTCTAGTATTCATAAATTGGGTTTTGCTAACCAGAATCTTTGGAGTTGTGTTTAAACATTCTCTAATTGATTAAATGAACCATTATATTTCATAATTATATACATTTATTTATTTTAAACATGGAATGTTTGGTAGTCATTGATTGTTAATTTTTTAATTATGGAATGTTTAAACACAACCCAAAAAGTGGTGCTTAGCAAAACCAAAATAAATTATATAAATCCTAACAATTAACTTTAATGGCTCATAGTCGAAATCGGGCCAACTCATCTAACACTCCCTAAAACTTCCCCACAGTCCGAGCGACAAAATTTCAAAAACTCGTTCTAGAATAAACACTTAAAATATTAAAGCGATAAATTTTTTGTTGATGAAAACATCTAACAAAAGCCGGAAGCATTAAATTTTCAAACAGTACTAACGGCAATAGTGAACCAAGCAGTAGTAAAAGCAAAGATGCAAAAGTGTTTTTTTCACCAGGTTGTGGTAGCGCATACCAGCTCGTCGGGCATTTAACGAAGGTTGTTGTTAGGTTTTCTACAGAATTGAAAGTGAAGAGAATGACGTTGACCACGTCAGTTAACTCCAAATCGTTTAACTATGTCCAAAGCAGTTAGAATGTAGAGTTTAGGTAGAAAATAACGACCCATGACGACCGACTAGGTCTCGGGATTAAACCCTCTCTGATACCATGTGAATGATAAAACCCCCGTAAATTCATTTGTATTATTGATCAATATCTATATGGTTTGCTCACGGCTGGATACTTCATTCTTAACTTCATGAAAGCTAATTATCACAATCTTAATGCTCATTATCTAATGTAACTTCTTGGCACCTCGAGGCACCGGTATCTATTATATCTCCATAATACCTGACATGGTTAATACGAAAAGGTATGTCATCACCACATGTGATCGATGCCATTTATTTCTCGCAACATAGTTTTAAACTTTTTCAAAAGTGATGCACTCTAATTGTTTGTTGAAATGCTTCACAAAAAATCCTCCGCCTCTTATCATCTAATTTAATCTCATTATAAAGGGATTGCTCTTTTAATTTCTCATCTCAAGAGATTACACCTTTCTACTGATGATCATGCATACATGTGTCTTACGTGAGGTATTTCTATGGACCATGGATTATTTATGTCATCGGAGGAAACTTTGAAGGCATTTGGCCAATGATTATGTGGGAGGTGTATGACCTTACATGCTGTGAGTCGTGCTTGTCATGACCCGGATGGTTGTAACAACCGTGGTTTTAGTAGGTGAGTCAAAGAGATAGTGTTGATCCGATTAAAATTTTGTTTGGTGGCTTAGGTGTTTTCATGTGTTTTACGTGTGGGTTTGGTATTCGATCGTTTTGTGTGTGAGCATCGTCATGTATTTGTTGTGGTGTTGGATTCGGCGAAGTTCATTTCGTTTACTTTTTGTGTCGTGGGAATGACT
Source organism: Artemisia annua (assembly GCA_014162995.1). Taxonomy (NCBI): domain Eukaryota; kingdom Viridiplantae; phylum Streptophyta; class Magnoliopsida; order Asterales; family Asteraceae; genus Artemisia; species Artemisia annua. The sequence continues at coordinate 99,664 of LBNU01010749.1, read as the reverse complement.
TTCGAGGTTTCTAGCATTTCGTGTTAATCGCGTAATTTTGGTTCGGTCAAGTGAAGGAGCGTTAGTAAGTTACGTGGTATACGGTTTTATGGGTTATAATAATAATAAGTATAAAATTCTATTTTTGAAAACTTTGTTTTGAAAATGATAATTATTTTAGTTGTCATAAAACGAATCAGTTTGTCGCTTAGGACGTTAAGTTTTGTTATACGTTTTTACCAAATAACAAGACACAAGGTTTTATTAGTAAATAAATATTAAATATAAAAAATATATATAAAAATTGTGTGTGTGTGTGTGTGTGTGTGTGTGTTGGGCGTCGGTCAAGAAAAAAAAAGAAAAGGGAAACCCAATTTGAGCCCAACTTGGAGATTATCTAGAATATTATTAGGAGGCCTATAAATGCAAACCCAAAACCACCCTCCCCTCTATTTAGTCGACATTCTCCAGCCAAGGAAGAAAAAAAAATTAAGGTTTTTAATCTTGTGAAGCTTGGTGATTCGTGTGTTCAAAGTTCGAAAGTTTTAGGTATGTATTAAATCCTTTTTGATTAAACCTTCACTAAGAATTCATGTAACAATTTTAATGATGGATTAGGGTTTATTTGAGATCTGTAAAATATGGTTTTGATCATTAAAAATCATTTTTGAGGTAATTAGTGGTGTTATGTATGCGTAATAGGGTTTTTGGGTTTGTAAATTCGGAATTTAAAAGCTGGCAGATTTTGGGTTTGTTTTGTGTCGACGATTCCTTACAGATGTAATGAGTTAATTGATGATTATTGAGTCTAAATTGTAGTTCAGAGAGCCTACTTTCCAAAAAGTCCGGCCACGATCGATTTCAAGGTCGGGAAGTCAGTCTAATGATTTTTACAAGTAAAGGTGTCAAAGCTGTTAAACCGGGACAGAATTAGGTCATAAGTAAAGGAGGTGAAATGTGGGTCTAAAAGTGTAATTAAGGTTTTCCCTTCTGTGGAAGTTGAGTTCTATGCGTCCTTTGACTTCCACGCGAAAATTAGCCGTTCGAGTTGTGTAAGTATGGGATTTAGGTCAAAACATTTTGGTGTGTGTGCAGTTCCGAATCTGGATAGTTGTAGTGTTTGATTTTCCAAAGGGTACTTGTGTGTGCTTTTAGTTCATGGCCTTCTGGGAATAACTTGTATACTCATGAGGGACCATGGTAAATTTTTTGTGTGAGTTGTGGAGTTCATTTAGTCGTGATCTTATGTGGGTAAAAGTACGCAAAAAATCTGCGTTTTCTGATAAAATGTATACAAGCGATTTAGCGAGTGGAAGTGATTAGTAGCATTGAGTATGGAGTCGAGGTGACCAATGGTGGTTAACCCTTAGACATCCATCATATGTGTGTTACATGAACTTTAGCTTTTGGCTAGGGGTGTCATAAAACCCGACCCGACCCGAACTCGACCGGGTCGGGTCAACCCGAATTGAACCGAGTTCTAAACAAGGTCGGGTTCGGGTATGTTTTTTTAGCCTTGACCCGACCCGAACCCGAGTTGACCCGAGTAAACTAACACTTTACAATGTAAAAATACTCGGGCTGACCCCAAACCCGAGTTGACCCGACCCGAGTTGACCCGAACCCGAATTGACCAGACCCGAGTTGAACCGAGTTCTAAACAGGGTCGGGTTAGGGTATGTTTTTTTTAGGCTTGACCCGAGTTGACCCGACTCGAGTTGACCCGAACCCGACCAGGTCAACCCGAATGACAGCCCTACTTTTGGCTTGGTCGCGTGTAATGTGGTTCTATTTTTGTTTGTTTAGATTTGTGATTGTTGTTTTGGAAGCTGCAAAGATTCAGGTAAGTTTCATAGTCCCATTTTTCTTTGTTTTAAACTTGGGATGGGAATGATGCTTGTGTTGAAATAAGTTTTAAGTTACTGTGATTATGTAGTTTAATGAGTGCATGGACTTGTAAGTGGTTATTGTATGTTTGCTGCATGTGTGATATTTCTGTGTGGTCCAATTGGAGGGTAGCTATGCTCCCATTGCTCGTCTGTGCGATCCAATTGGAGGGTAGTAACTCTACCCACTATTTTTCTGTGTGGTTCGATCGGAGGGTAATGATTACCCATTAATGTGAACTTGGATCGTGGGCACGTTCCGTCCCGTCTGTTGGTTAGCTGGTTACGATTACATGCTAGTTTGTATGATAACTATCTTTACCGTCCTGCTATGTTTTATAATCATAATGAACAGATCTGAATGAGATTGTGTCTTAAACCTATGAACCTCCGCAACTTTATGTTGACGTTTTTAAGCATCATTTTCAGGTGAGCGACATAAGGATAAGATACAAGGAAGTGACTAGACAAGACGTTAGTTGCATTGGAAGTGGTTTATTTTTTTTATGTTTGGATTATGATTTGTTTTGGATTTTGGATATGATACTTTGGTTGTCATTTGGTTAGTATTTTATGTCTTAATAAAGACACCTTTGGATTTTTACTTCGTTATTTTTTCTGGGTGTTGTTATGACACTTTGTGTCTATGCTTTGCTCTATTTTATGCATGTAGAAATTCTTTATATAGACGCCATGTGTTGTGATGATATCCATGATGTTACACTCGCGTTTCCGCCTTGGCGAGGTATGACAATGGTCTTGTCCGTTTTTCTAAAGGGTCCAACGACATGAGTGGATACATTGTTAGCATTTAAAAGTCGTCTAATAAGGAGTCTGAGACAAAAGTAACAGAGGGTTTGTTTTAGGATGTTGATCTTCTTGATCGTGTTTTAAAAGTGCCCATCACAACTGTGAAATATATCCCTCATGGTTGTCGTCTCGCCTTCTCTCAAGCATTGAAAATAGTTCTTACAAGGTGGTTTCCCAAAACCATAATATGTGAGTGTTACCCCGACTCAAAATAAACATTTCTTATCTTACCGAACGTGGAAAACTGCACATACGATTATCTCCATCACTCAAAACCAATAATTACATACCATAAGTAAACGATCATGCCAGTTAGAAAAACTATCTGCCCGTGAGCGTGGTTATTACTTTTCTCGCTACATGGGCTTCTCAACTCGTGATATACTTGTTGTTCTGTCTGTGTTTTTCTTTTTTGCTTTTTAGTTGTTCATTTTTTCGGAGTTCGAATTAAACGGACTGGTTTGGTTATTTAGGTTTGCTATTTTTTAAAGGGATTTGGCCGTACAATAGCAACATACTTTCAAAAGTGTTCCATTCTAGTACGTGTACTTTTTTTTGTCCCACTCAATGTAACGTACTTTACATTTTTGTACCAATCTACCCCATTAAACTTGTATTACCGGCTAAGTTCCATTTTTTTTACCAAATCCCCTGCCACGTAGGATTTCCACTACATCCTTCTTATATTTAATTCACCCCACTTATTTCTTCCCCAAATATTTCTTCCCCATTTTCATCTTTTATAAACCCTAAATCAATTAACCCTACCAATGTCTTCATCCTCCAATCGAAGTTATCGACCACCACCACCAACACATTGTGAACATGAACAACCAGTAATTAGACAGACTTCGCGGACAATTGATTTCCCTTTAAGGCGTTTTCTTGGATGCGTTGAGTATTATAATGTAAGTTTGTACATTGCTTAAAATTGAATGTAAGTTATGCGTTGATGTTACTGATGGTTGTTGTTTCTACTATATAGGGTTCAAAATGCAGGACCTTTTACTGGCTAGATCCTGAGTTGCCTAATGACTATTACAAACATGAGGTATTTAAGTTGATTCAAAAGGAAAAACGTTTGAAAGAGGACAAGAGCTCACTGAATGGAAAAATAAAAGATTTGGAAAGGGAGATTGACTTTCAAAAAGCAACAATGGAGAAGGAAATGTTTCTGCTGCAATTGGAGTTGAAAGAAAGCAAGAGTAGTGTGGTTTTTTTTAAGAAAATTGTTGTTGTTTTGTCGTTGGTTATTGGTGTTATGTTATTGTCTAAAATGTGAAATGGAATGCTTGTTATGTAGGTTTGTTGTATCCCTTTTTATGTAATGAAATGCCACATGTTTGGATATATCTCTGATGGGTAAAAACATAATAAGTCAAATGATAAAAGTCAATGGGTTAATATGGACCCAATTTCAGTCACTTAAGCAATGCATTATTGCATCACTTATGCAATGCATTATTGCTGTAAAGTTCATACAGTCACAACTGCACTAACAAATGCATTATTGAACTAAAGGCAACAAAATAGGACCACAATAACCTTGGATTCATTACTATAATTTAAAGAAAATTTGTGGACATACTGTCACACAATCCAAGATAATGTTTACTACTACCAATCCACATTGTTTACTGGAATTAGCCACACCAACACATTGTTTAGTACACATACAAGACCCAATGTTTGACTACTTAAACATAAAGACAACATACATCAAAGATTCTTAAACATAAACATCAATCTTCAGCAAGCACCTCATCCACATCCCATGCTTTGTCTGCAGTTGAACCTGAACCATCAGCTGGAAACTTGAATGGTTTTCCCTTCTTAGCAATCCTTTCTGATTTTGCCCTTCTTTTCAAACTGGCAGTCTTTAAAGTCCCAGCTGCAATCATTGTTGCAACTTCTTGTGCAACTGTTTTCTTTTTATTACTTTGTTGAGTAGGAATGGTTTTTTTTGTATTACTTTGTTGAGTAGGAATGGCATCACAGTCCTGAATGGTGTCTTCTGTCACTGATTGCTCCATTTGTACCTGGAAAGTAATTGCATTTTCATTATATACAAATCATTCCTGGTCAACAAAGTAAATACAAAGTAAAAAGATGCAAAATTGTTACCAGTAGTTGGACAAAACTAGCTGACCCTGCACCCACACCAGATGACCCTTCACCCATAGCAGATGACCCTTCACCCACACCAGATGAACCTTGACCAACACTAGAAGACCCTGCACCCACACCAGATGGCCCTTTCACCACTAACACCATCATTTGCAGCCACACCAGAAGTGCCTGCACCACTAGCACCATCATTTTGACCACCATCTTTTGGGAAGACAAATGCAGAATCTGCCTTCTTTCTACCAGGTTTTCTTTTCTCCTTTACTGGTTTTGGTTGTGGTTCACTTTTACATGTTTTTTTGTTATGACCCTTTTCCCAACAATTTGAACATGTCATTTGTCTACCAGACCTATTCACTTCATTAACTCTTTCAGTGACATGTTTGATTCTAAGTTTTCTAGGCCTACCTGGCATCTTTCTAAGGACTGGTGGTAATGGTGGTTCTTCTGGTGTTCTAGGCCACATTGAAGAACCACCCACTGGCCTAATAAAATGACTATAGGAATTTTGCCACATCCTCTTTGAATACCAAGGACTAACACCTAAAGCTGGTTCTTTTTTGATAAAACCATATGCAGCAACTGTGTGAACACATGGAATTCCACTTAATGTATACCAATTGCAACTACATATTCTAGCTTCTATGTTAACCCCAAAAGACTCATCTCCCTTCCTAACTTCAAACATATTGTCACCACAGGGATACACTGACCAATATCTCATTTTTTGCTTCAAACGCTCTAGTTCCTTTCTAACAGATGGTGTAATAGTGTCATCAAGGTTATTAGCTAACTTATGCATACTATATAGTCTTTGCATTAGATAAACCCTAATTTCCTCTAACATGGTAATTATAGGCTTACCTCTAGGAATGGCTATAGCACTGTGATAAGCTTCAGAAATACCGTTTTCATAAGCTGCACAACCTCTGTCCATCTTGAAGAAAGCCCTACACCATGTGTTTGGGTTCCTATCCACCAACCATTGCTTTGCTTCTGGATCAATATTTCCAATCAGATTCATCTTGTTGTAAAACACATGTTCACTTGTTGTCCCAGCTGCACCCCAAAATAGGCTTTTGAAATGTAGACCATTCCACTTTTTCTTGAAATTGGCATATATGTGCCTAGCACATTGCCTATGTTCTGCATGTGGCAACATTCTCCTAACAGCCTCCATTAATCCCTATTACATAAAAAAACATGTGTTAATTAACAAGTAAATTAGTAAGTATATAATGTAATAGCAAGGTTAAAGTGAAATACCTTGTGACCATCTGAAATGATACTCAAATAAGCACCCTGACACAAGTTTAGATCCTCACACAAACATGCCAAAAACCATTCCCAATTGTCAGTGTTTTCAATGTTTACTACTGCCCAGGCAATAGGAAACATCTGATTGTTTGCATCTCTTCCCATGGCAGTCAGAAGCTCACCTCTGCAAGTACCTTTGAGAAAACACCCATCAAGACCAATGACCTTCCTACACCCATCAGTCCATCCATCTTTCATAGCCTTGAAGCAAACATAAAACCTCTTAAAGTATGTCTTACCATTATCTTTCTCTTCCACATGAATGTAACAAGATGAACCTGGATTAGTGTTCAATAGTTGTTGCCTGTAATCCCATAACCTACTGTAATGCTCAATCAAACCACCTTCATGATCAAACAAGGCCCTTTGCTTTGCCCTTTTACACTGCCCAACACTCACATTGATAAGATACTTCTTCTTGGTTAGTTCTTTAATAGCCCTATAGCTAATTGTGGGATCCTGGGTAATCTTAAAGGCAAACTGTTTGGCAAGCCATTTAAAAGTTACCAATGCACCCAAATCAAAGTTTCTACAACAAGTATGTTCTGGGATCAAGGTTTTAATCTGAAATGAACTGCCATCTTGGACCCATGATGCCCAAAGTCTAAATGTACATCCATCCTTCTTAGCCTTCTTCTTTTTCTTTGTCTCAACACCCTTACCTTTGCGTTTCTTAGATGGTGATGCACCATGTACAACTAGATCTTTACCTTTCTTAACTGGTGATCTAAGCCTGAATGTAAGAACACCTTTACTTGGGCTTTTCTTAGTAGGTGTTCTAATCTGCACACCCACGGCTTTCCCTTTCTTAGGTGTTCCTATCTGCACACCCACAGCTTTCCCTTTCTTAGGTGTTCCTATCTCCACACCCTCATTTTTCCCTTTCTTTGTTTTCCAGCCTCCACTTCTACACTCATCAATATTCCTTCCACAAAGAACCATCAAACTTCTGTAATCATTTCTTTTATACCACAACTGATATCCATTAGCCACCCCATAATTTGTTAAACAATCTTTGAGTTGTTCTGGGTGTTCAAACCTCAAACCTAATGTAGGTTTCATCTGATTCCATGGAAGACTAGGGTCATGTTCTGGATAAATTACCCCAGGATTAACTTTATACTTTGCATCAACATTCTCCTCATCACTATCTAAATCCTTAGGAGTACCTTGACTAAATTCAGTAGGATCAGGATTCTCAATGTTGTCCTTAATAAAATTGCCATTGCATAACTTATTAAGAAATGGGTCTGATATAGTCCTATTTGGTATCTCTACATCTTCTTCTCCTACTACATCATCATATGCATATCCTGTAATGTCTTCCATCTCACCTACCTCATCATCTGAAACCTCATCAGGACCTAACTCATTTTGTAACCAATGGCTTAAATCATATCCATGATGTTCAACATACAAATCTATTTCCTTTTTATTCTTAAAACCTAGGGCAACAAACTCAGCTAGATCATTATCATCCTTAATGACCTTTAAACCATTACTTAGCTCTTTACCAGGAATAAGAAAGTAAATACCTTTAACGGGGAACTGACATGCTCCTGATATCAGCTTCGACAAACGGATGAGTGTCATACCAATGAAATCAATGTCTGGTATTCTGGATACATCACCTTCCTTGTACATGAGAGGCGAGGGAGTGAAAGTACCATCATGGTGGAAATTAACTGTTAAACGCATTTTATTAATTGTTAATTGATGGATTGGAACATTTAATTGATTTGATGAAATTAGGGTTAGGGTTTTGAAAGAATTGGGGGAAATTTTAAACGGGGTGAATGTGGAGTGTGTGAGGTGTTATACGTTTTGTTTTTTTTTTTGTTTTTTTATTATTATAATTAGATGCCACGTAGACCAATTAAAACCACTAACAATGTGTCAAACTTTTTACCCGGTTGCCAGTCACTTTGTGGGTAGATTGGTACAAAAATGTAAAGTACGTTACATTGAGTGGGACAAAAAAAAGTACACGTACTAGAATGGAACACTTTTGAAAGTATGTTGCTATTGTACGGCCAAATCCCTTTTTTAAACACCGCTAGTTATGACTTAGAATTTTCATTCAAATTGATAACACGTAAAGTTAGTAGTAAAAACCTTGACAAAAAATATTTAAGGGTATAGTTAAACCTTCATATAAAGTTACGTGTTATAATTATATATTTGACCATTTAAACTTGAGAGTTTCAACATCATGAAAATGTTGCGAGAAGATGTTAAGTGATTTAACCAAATACTCGAACAAAATTAAAACTAAAATACAAATTTTAATGAGTAAAACACAACTTGACTCAAAATTGAATATTTAAACCATTATTTACATTATCTTTTATATAATAAAGGAATTACATCATTTCGGAGTCTTTTTGGCAAAACAATCTTATGGGAATGAAAATTGAACCAATCAGGATGCTTGAAACTAACACGCGTGCAAAATCGTGCGATTTGATTGGCCATTAAAAAGTCAAAATTGAATCAATTTGGTCAAAATTGGCAAAATTCGTGTAGAATGAAAAAAACCTACTGAAAAACATATGTGTCAAAAATGTGATAATAAAAACTTCTAAAAAGCGGGACTAATATTTTTAAACTTTAAGGGTCAAAAGTAGCATGTAATCTAACTTTCAGTAGATACAGTATCAAGTATAACATATCGGAAAAAAAAAAGGACCCAAATAATCCACCCAGCCTACATACCTCCCCTGGCACCACCACCCAACCACCACGATTCACACACCATATAAATATTTGGCTGCTCATTTTAAAGAGATTAACAATTTAATCGTAATGTTCTTCTTTTTTGGGTAAATCAAAGGTATGTTTGTCGTTTAAAATTTAATTAATAGATTTAGGGGTTTATTTTTTTTAAACGTAATTGAGTGGAGGGTTAATGTTATTGTGTTTTGATGATGTAACCGACCTTAACCTGTTTTGACCCAGTACCCACTCCTGAGGCTCCCGACCCACCCATTTTGCCATCTTTAGATGACACATATGCTTAAAAAAGCACATGTAAGGCTAAGTGGCTAAGGTTTACATGGTTTTTGAAAAACATGAACAAATCTGCTAGGGAACTTATCCAGTGTCTTCAAAGCATTAATGGTAACAAGTACCCCGAGGTACTTAATTTTTGTTAGCTAAAATTTATGCTATAGAGGTTAAACTACACATTTTTATACGAACTATTGTCTAGCATTACACAAACGTTTTAATTTTTTTTTTCACAATTACAGACCCTATGCCGTATGTACATTATCAACGCGGGATCTGGGTTTAGACATATAGGTTTTGGGCAACAAATACCAAAGCACGCTCCTGGAAATGATCGATGCGAGGTACATTTACCAAATACCCGTTTTAACATCTACGAGTTTCTGTTTCTCATTTTTACCACTATTTGACCAGTCAATAACCTTAAAGGGTAGATCCGAAGAATAGAGTTGCAAGAGTCCTGTATTTAAAGGCTAAGATAACTTTGGGCACCAAGCTATGAGATTGAAGTGAAAGTGTCTTAGAAGAGATGTTTCCAAATTCCAGGTAATTGTATGCTATATATTGGTTCAGCAAAAAGGAAAAGGGTAAAATTTTATGAAAGTTGCCCATTTTACGAGTAACCCACAGTCCCACACCAGCTTCGACCTGTTTAAAAATGACATATAATAGCACAAAACTATTTTTACCCTCTTATTATCCAAAAGTCATATTGATTTATGACAGTGTTGTTGAATTCATGAATTGAATACGCATGTATTAAATATCTTAAATAGCCACGAGAACAAAAATGATGCAAAAGAACTATTAGGTTTACACGGATTCATCGAAGCATTAAACATATGTTTGCACTTCGGATTAATTTGGGTGACCTCGATTTTGTCGATATAAGTAAGACAGCATCAGAAAGCTTTCCCCTTCATTTGCGAAAAAAATCCGACAAAGCATTTTCGACAACACCACTGCTCCTTTTGAATATTACATGCCCGGGTACATAATTAAGTTTATATTTACTCTCATTCGTTGTTTGGTTAACTATTAGTCTGTTTAAGCTAAAAACTAGAAACATTTATCGAACTGTGCATTTAGTAGGTGCAGTCAGATTGAAGGTCAAGGCACGAGTTAATTTTGCATAGTGGATGCATATAGAAATGATGTATCAATGACAACCACAGTCAGCTACCCATTTGGTGGCGGTATTTTGTCTCCCACAGCCGGAATTGTGCTAAATAACGTAGTGGGTGACTTCTTGGCACCTAATAGAAATATCCTCAACTGGCTTCCTCCCTCCCCTACAAATTGTATCGTCTAAACAAGAGACCATTGTCTTCCATGAATCATGTCATCATTGTCAAGGTAAATTTGACTTCGAAAGTCAACCAAAAATTCCAATCTTATATAATTCTATACTTCTGGAGTTCTAAAACACTGTTACGCTGCTTTTGGACCTGTTCGCACTCATTCTGTCAATCGCTTACTAGCTAATTTTAAGAATTGGGTCAACATTGCCATCTCTATATGAGGCATTAATGTGTCTTATTTTATGCAGTTGATGCCGAATATGGTATACTACAAAAATTGGACAATGATAGACGGTGATCATATTGAGCTTTTAGGACCGAAAGAAGTTTTTAAGAGATGAAGTACACCTACTGAATTTTGAATCAAGATAGTTCACAACTTTAAAATAGTATATCCTTTCATATATATGTGATGCTAAGATTAAAATTTGCATATATTTTGTGCCGATTTTGAATATAAACTTTATAACGTGTTTGTATTATAAAATCTAAACAAGTCTTTTTTTACTCACAGGGCATGCGAGTAATGCACATGCTAATGCAAAAATGTCTATTCAAATAATTCAATTGATGCCCAAAATCGTTGGATTGTCGAGACGTAAACCTCTTTAAAGCAACCAGTTCGAAAGGAAGGTAAGTATTTGAAGTTTAAGATTGTAATATATTCAGTAACTGCAAGATGTATGTTTTGATGGTTTCTGCTCCAAATGTATTGCATAGTCTGCATCAACTTGAGTTAGCCAAAAGAGAGATCCGTGGGAGCTACAACAAAGGCAGTTTAATCCTTGAAAATATGAAGGCATATAGCTAATATTAGTGTCTGGTAGTCAGGTTATGTACGTTTGCTTTTGTTACATTTAACTTTTACCCTTAGATTTGTTTTTGAAATGTTCTCATGATAAATTCCTTGACAAAAGTTTACTGTAAATGTTATTGTATAAATGTAGCATTTAGAATCATATCTAACATTTACTACTTATTTCTAAGTTGCAAAAGGTGAGCTAAAAAGAACGTCTTTGTGGATCAGCACAACCCAACCAATTATAACCTACACAAAATATACCTATTTTGACCTGCACGCACGACCCAGACTGTCCAATTACTTAATGTGTCCAATCTAAACCATAACGTATTCCAGCAACTTATCAGCTTTGTGCTTTAATTTGCATGTAAATGTTAATTGTTAGTCTGTTCTTTGAAGATTTTTGTGTTGCACTAAGATTCTGATAATGCTTGATTAGAACATGATAATTGCGGATTTTTATAGTATTTTAATTGGAATATTAGGATGGTTTGGGCTACTGATGCATCTAAACACTATATTCGTTGGCATTAACAGAAAGTCAGGAGATTGGGTTCAAATTAAATAAAGGGACATTTGACCAATATAAACATCTATGTGTTGTGAAAGCAACCTTCATCAACAAAACCTAAAACACGAATTCTGTGTTTTTTATACATAGACTAATGTAAGTGCTAATATAAATTTTTAAGTTTTTTTTGCTATTTTTTATTTGTAAACCATTTGACTGATTTTAACTTCATTCATAATCTTGAATTTTGAATTTCAAGGCTCATGCTTGGTAAACTTGCATCAGTTGATTTAACAATTCTCAATAAGTAAGTTTAGATATTGATCTTCTTGCAGTGTCTTGGTCATTGTGGCAGTACTGAAACGAGAGGATTTTTCAAGGAATGGAGGTTCAATGCGGAGCTATAATCAACATGATATGGTCGACTTAGGGTCAAACGGGGCCAAGGTAAAAGGCCAAAGATTATAGGCTAATCATAAGAATATTTTTATAGTTCATCGGAGATTCTGGAAAATGATGGGTTTACATAACAATCTAAATGTCAAAGTGATGAATGTACAAATAGAACGTGAAATTCTATGTGGATGAAGCATTGTGCCATTATACCAAAAAGCTTAGCTTCGAACTTTAGCCCCTCCGAGTTGCGAAAGAATTGCCTTATTTTATTTATTTATTTATTTATTTATTTTCATCTTTAGCAGTAACAAAGCTATAGTACAATGGGAACCATAATGTAACCTCTAATATCAAGTTTTGCTTGGTAAAAAAGGGTAGTTTTATTTTTATTTTTTTTTAATCAAAAAATGTTTATTGGGTAATCACTTGGCTAAAAATATATAAGTTCCTTTTTTCTATCCAAAGTTCACTCTTTTAGTATGCGGTTAAAATCTAGACGTAATTGTATGTTATTCTAAACTCACAATATAAAATATTAATACATAATTATGTATTCATGTGAAAACTCCGTGCGTGCACGGGTATTATAACTAGTTTATAAAGAGACACAAGAAGCGAGACATTTCAATAAAAAGAGCTTCGCGTTTGTGGCGAATTAAGGTTTTGATAAGATTAATATTATTTTCACACTGCCCGTATATTAAATTCACTAACTCCGATTAGTGGATTACACATATCATGTGTGAACATGTGTATTAACTCTTAACTTTTTCACAATTACTAGTAACTATCGTAGAATAGCTTAGCCTTTTTTATAAATTAATAATCTATAATACAGTTCTTATCTGGTTTGGTTCCTAAAAAGACATAAAAAATTTGGGCCAATATTCCTTTGTTCTATTCAAACGTGCGTACACTTTAACTTTAATTGAATATGCCCCTTTTCAATATTTAAACACGAATCTTTCGACTATAAATCATATTGATCTCATCAAACAAAGCACACCTTTTTCTCTATTCTTAGCATCCGAAAATAAACTAACAAAATGCCAGAATTTCAACCAGAAAGTAGTATTTTTCGAGTAGGTTATGTTTTACCTCCACGAAAAATCGAAGCTTTCATGGTGCCATCATTCATCAACTATGCAAAAGAACAAGGCATTGATTTCATCCCTATAGATGTCTCAAAGCCACTAACCGAACAAGGTCCATTCGACTGCATAATACACAAACATTATGGTGATGAATGGAACCTTAACCTCGATGAATACTCCACCCACAGCCCGAACGCCACCATAATAGACCGTCCCTCAGCTATCCAACGTCTCCATAATCGCATCTCAATGCTCGAACCCGTCTCTCAACTCAACATCCCTAATCTTAGCATCCCAAACCAACTTCTTATTCAAGATTCCGAGTCTTTAAAAGAAGCCAACAACTTAAGTTTCCCAGTGATTGTGAAACCGCTCCAAGCGGACGGGACAACAACCGCACATGACATGTCATTAGTTTTTAACCACGAAGGGTTAACAAAAGGGCTAAAACTAGAACCACCTATGGTGTTACAACAATTTGTTAACCATGGTGGGATTATGTTCAAGGTTTATGTAGCGGGTGACTACGTAAAATGTGTGGAGAGGAGTTCATTACCCGATGTATCAAAAGAGACCATGGAGAAAATGGCACTAGAATCCAACGGGGTTATGAGTTTTCATCAGATATCGGGTACTGTGGTCGCAAACGATGTTGTTGATGAGAAGCTTAAGATGCCTGAGCCCGAGTTTCTTGAAGAGGTCGCGAAAGGGCTTAGAGAGGGTCTAGGGTTGCATCTTTTTAACTTCGATATGATTAAGGATTATACAAGTGATACCTATCTAGTGATTGATATAAATTATTTCCCTGGTTTTGAAAAGTTACATGATTTTGAATCAGTAATGACTGATTTCTTCTTGAAAATAAAGAAATCACAGGAAGAAAAGATGACAAATGACATCGTCAAGACTGAGAAACCAGCTGATGTTTGAGTGTGTATTTGTTTTTTGATTTTGTTTGCGTATTTGTTCGTTGATCAGAATAAAAGTTGAGAAATTGTTGCCCACACATATTTATTCCCCGTTTGTTAATTGTTACTCTAGTTTACCAATATTGATGAGGTACATCTACGAACATTTGCTCAAACAAATATGTTATTTCGGCAAGATTATGCGTGTATATTTTCGCCTTTTGTAGTGATTAATTTCTGTGATTTGTCTCAGGTTGGTGAAAACTGAAAAGCATGCTATTTTCGTTACAGAGGGAGTATATTTTTATTTATTTCAACAATTTGCAAAAAAACTCTTTTTAAAATACGTAATGTTAATATGTTATATGTCCTTTATTTTTGGGAGACACTTTATTTTGCATACTCTAGTTTTGGTGCATACCAAGGGACAAATCTCCAGCATCCATCTAGTTTGATCTAGTGGTAGAGATTAACCTAAGATTAAATGGAGAAACCTAAGTCCATGTTTTTTTCCTCCCTTTTCTTTGTCTTTTTTCTTTTTTATTATTCATTTTTTTCTTTCACGCTACTTTTTTTTTCTTTTTTTTT